>VXAZ01008613.1:50717-115716 GCA_013399875.1 Gymnorhina tibicen
TTATAGGGAAACCTCATTGCACTTCCTCATTTTCTTTCAAAGATTAAGTAGAAAGTTTGTTCTCAAATGTCTCAAGAGAGATTCTTTCTATTGGACCAGAAAACACTTCTGTAGGAAAGACATAATGGAAAAAGGGCTTTGTAGGAAGTAAGATAGGAAGTAAATTAAGTGATTGTCAATATCCAAATATGAATAAAACAAAATACTTTAAGATTTCAACCTTCATATACGCAAATAGTAAAAAACCCACTCTTTTATGACAGAACTTTGTTTTGGACATCCTCTAAGTTAGTCAGGTATTTCATTTGAACAACTGTTAATGACTCCGTACCACTACTACTACTATTACTACTGCTACTGCTACTACTACTGCTACTACTTCTACTACTTATTGTAAATCCCACAAACAGACCTCAACACCTCAAAATAAACCAATTAGGTACAAGATTTTATAATTTTTTCCCTCAATATACAATAAATTTTTTGCACAAAATCAAGTCTCAAACCCCAGTTTCTGTGCAGCTTTTCTATTTTTTTTGGACAGTCAAAGGCAAAATATGACGCCTTCCTTTTGCTACAGAAACAGTAATACTTTATTTCAATGTTTTACGGCAACGGAGGCCTCCTGACCTTATTAGATTAGTAAGCAAAGTGAAACAGAGATTTAAAACAGCAATAGGTTGAATACCTGAGCATATAGTGGTTAGAATAGATCAATGAGAGCAAGTATCAAAGGTCATTCATCTTCCCAGACAATGCAAATCCAAAGGTCATTTCACCTGAAAAAAGTCAGATTCTTAATACACAATATCTTGAAGGAAAAACGTACAATTTAAACAGTATATGAGATAACAAGGCTTCAGAAAATGAAACAAAGCAGGGGTTTTAAAAGTTTGAAAGCAATTCAAATTTAATTTGAAATGGACTGCGGAGCCTTTTAAATTTTATCTCTACATGTTCTTTTAACTTGTTAGAATCCCTTTGAGGACTGATTTAATCTGCATGAGTACATTATGTGCTTTCACAAGTCTGTCATAATTTGCACTCCAAATGCTTCAAAATCCTGGTTTCAAGGATCTTTTTGGGTGAGTTTTTAGGGTTGTGGGCTTTTTAAAATCCATGTTACAGTTATGAAAAGTAATTAAGAAATTTATACAGAGGAAAGTGATGAAGGGCAATTAGGACACCATAAATTGAATCAGCATAGTTAAATGTCGAAGGCCTAGGGTTCAAAAATGCATTAGATAATTATTTAAGTTCCAAATACACTTAGAGTTATATTTGTAATTATAAACTTCTCAGAGATTCATATTGTCCTCTACCAATGTTATTGTTGAAGCAATCATACCCACAATCTCTGGTGTAAATTCCATTTTATCTTCCAGACTTCTAACGTAAAGTGCTAGCTAGCTCTATTACTTCAAGCACAGTGATTTAGACCATTTTCATATACATTCCACAGTAACATAAACAGTCCCTAAGAGAAGAAGAAGCAATTATGAAATTTTTTCTCATTTATTTTTCTCCTTATAAAAAGCTCACAGACAATTTACAGAGATGTAGGATGATGGTATCTTACAGTGTATCAGCTGCTCCACTGATCATGCCAGTATGATTCAAGTCTTTTGGTGTCAAACCCATCAATTCAACTTGGGTAATTAACTTTGCTCCCACAGATGTTTAGGGTGACTATGGATTAATTAATTTGGGGTAGCATTCATTAGATTAACACCCACAAAGAGTAATCTGCCTACGTCGACATTCACTAAGCATTAATGTGACGTTTTTAAAAGACTGTGAAAAGAGCTTCTTGAAACTGTTGGAAAAATCATTCTTTCTGAATACAGCTTTGTTAATTAAAAAACAGTTCAGATTATACAATGGTTCTTTCTTATTTTTCTTGACTGAAATCATGCAAATTTGAATCAACAATGAGAGTTTTGGTCCAAATAGCCGAAATTACAGTGCAGCTTGAATCACTAGACCCCAAACTGCCTCAGCTACTGCAGGCAGGATGTTACTTCAGACTGTTACCTGGAAAGCTGGGTAGATTAAAATGATCTTTTTTTTTAAAACTCAAATCTAGATCTGTTTTCATGTTTATGCTTGCAGATACTAAAATCTTTTTCAAACTCCTCTCTCTCAACTGCTTATGCAGTTTATAGACCAAGATGTTGGCAATGGCTCCACGCTGCATAGTTTCTATCTACTCCTGACATTCAAACCATCTCTCAGAGACAACTTGGGACTTGTCAGTACACGCGCTGTTTGCTCCCTAACAACAGCAAAGACACAATGTAGCCATTAATTGTATCTTACAATCCCAGGGGAAAAAAAGAAAAATAGGCAGTAAGAAAGACTGACATGTACACTGGGGTTTGCTTAGACTATTTTTCCCCCCTCTTAAAAAGTTATTGATGCTATGCTATAAAAAAATCAATTTGTCTGTAAAAGACTACTACTTACCAAGGATGACCGAATGAAAAAAAATAGTGGAATAAAACACACAAATAACTGACTGGTATTCAAGTACTTACTGAGTTCATTTATGTCTTTTCGTCTCTAAGAGCTACTTAGATTCCTGACCCTAAGCAGAGAACTTCTCTAGAAAACAGGAAAAAACCCAACCTATATACATTTTCTCCAAGAGGTATTTTAAAAGGTATTCCACCTCTCCTTTGGCTTTGAAGAGCTTCTTTCAACTACATCAGACTGCATGATTTCCTATTAAGGCTTCTAAGAAAACTGTACAGATGTATTTAGTCCTATTGATTTTTTTGCAGCATTAAAGACCATAGACATGGTATCAGTCAGTGATTCAAAAGCACTAAAAATTCTTCTTCAGGCCAACAAGTAACAAACAGTAAACGTAAGTAAAAATAAATGGATGCAGATGCTTAAAGTTATTTCTCTTTCTGCCTGCCCTGGTAGAGGTATTTTAAGGCATCTCAAGAGTCAATTTAGTAATGAAAAAGTTACAAACTTGAAAATAGGTTAAACCCTTATGAATCCTCAAGTTATGAGTGATGTGGCTACCAGTTTGAAGAGTTTTCCCCACTGCTTGCCAAAGCACGTAACGCCACCACAATCAAGAGAGATTTCTTTGGAATATTTCTCCAATGATCTCCATCAAGATGCTACTGCTTTAAGGCAGAGAAGGGGCTGTGGTTTCCCGGGCTCTGGTTCACTCACATCCTTGCTATGCCACATACAAACACACCAGGTGTACTCAAGATGCAATAAGCTGACATCTGTCTGCTGTCCAACCAGTTTGGCTGAGTTCCTCTGAACTGCCTTGAACCTGTCAGAGCTGCTGCACACACATGCTGGGCTGCACAAAATCTGATGCAATTCGACCATTTGCTGAGGTCACAGCTGAAGCATTCAGCACAGAACACAGGAAAATCTCGTGTTCGTGCTAATTTGGGGACAGCTTCAACAAATACTGTAGGCACATTTGCTATATCTAATCACACCTAGGAAGAAATTAGCTGGCAGTTAAGCAAACTAATGCCCTGTCCCTATTCGATCTTCAGCTTTCTGGAGATACAGAAAATCAATTGAGTTGCACTGCAGCAATTGTAGGCCTGAGCATGAGTGTTCCTTGCCATAAGAGAAATCACTCATCAAGCACACTTCTTTATTTTAGCACGCTCTAACAATACATTATCAAGTATTTAATGCAATTTTACTTCATTCACATCAATAGACGAAGGGAGCTGCTCTACATTCCACTCTTCATGACACCTTCTGTCTCTGAATTCAATACATGTGAAAAATATCAGGATCATAAGTTAAACATTCAGCATGGTTTATCTTAAGCCAGTTCTACTGACATCCATTTTTGTAGTGATTTAAATGATTCACAACCTATTTTTCAGAAAAAAAGAAGTACTCGGCCTGTCAGCATCCATGTGTTACGTTCCCTGAGACCATACAGTACAGATTTGTATGTGGGTTTCAAGGCAATCTTATAAAAAGCAAGTGACATATATACAACTTGGAAAAGTTTAGAGACTCCATGGATCCCAAATTCAGTGGTCTTCACATAGCAATTCAAATCCTTGCTGGGAATCTTAGAGAAAGAATAAACACTAAAAGCTCCCACATATTACATGGACCTGCACTTCCCATCCCATCCTCTAGTGTGTTAACTACTGAGCTGAAACACAGAAGGGAGAATATCAAGATTACATTCTCCACTTTGTCAGCAGAACCTAACATAAAAATTAGAAATGGCTTTTGAAAAACTCCAAAACTAGTTGACTCAACATATCTGATTTCTACATCCCCTCCTAATCATAACACATCCAGATGAAACTGAATGCTGTTTAAGCAGTTTGATATGCAAACTCTTTTTTGGGGGGGAAATAAAATAGGCACTTAAAAGCAGTAGCTCCAAAACAACCCAGCTGCAGTCCAAGCAAACAAAGAAAGACACAATTATTGAAACCATAGAAATCTGTCTTCTCTAGTTATTTAAATATTGTTTGGATAAGATTTTGCATAAGCGTGGCAGAATCTAATATTAATATTTAACACTAAATTTCACAAACATTTAGTGATTCGTTGTGTCTTTAGAATTCTCACCGTCACAGAAAATCCAATATAAAATTTGTCAGACTCTTCAAAGAGTGTAAATAGAGTGATTCATTTTTGTTGCTGCAATTTTGCTGTCAAATCTTTTGGGTTTTAGTCTTTAAAAGTCAGTATCTGAAATTTTAAACCCCTCAAGCTTCAATTGCATTGTGGCTTTTCATACAGAATTAATATTAACTTTGAATAAAGTATTAGAAAATTACAGCATCTTTCAATTACAGTGTAATTAAAAAAAAATGTACAAATGAATTGAGCATCAATTTAGAGAAAATCTCTATTTTCACTGTAAAGCCAGCGTCAGAATTCTTCACACTAAAAAGTGGTCTGAAAGCAACTATTAAAGGGATTTTAATGGAACCTATGTCATCTACAATTCAATTTACAAAATGAGCCACATTTTAGTAAACAACCCTTTAGACAAGCAATATCGTTGCAGCAATTTTGAGTTGAAGTCCTAATTAAGCCGAATTTATTTCAAAGGGTTTATAATTTTAAATACAGATTTACAATATTGTAATGTCTTAGTATATGTATCTGACTGAATCAATATTTCTTGCTTAACATGAACCTACCATTGAATGTACAAGTTCCAGAAGTCATGTAGTTCTTAATGTGTCCGCATAGTCCCCCGTAGAAACAAATTGAGTAATAATTTATGGATTATTATAGAGTGTGATGTAGGAGTTTAACCCCAACCAGCAGCCAAGCCCAACACAGCTGCTCGCTCACTCCCCCACCAGCAGGACTGGGGAGAGAACGAGAAGGGTAAAAGCTGGAAAACTTGTGGGTTGAGATAAAGGCAGTTCAATAGGGAGAGCAAAAGTTGCACGCACAAGCAAAGCAAAACAAGGAATTGAGTCACCACTTCCCAAGGGCAGGCAGGTGTTCCGCCATCTCCAGAGCAGGGCCCCATCACACATGACAGCAATTTGGGAAGACAAATGTTATCACTCCAAACATCTCTGCCTTCCTCCTTCCTCCCCCACTTTATCTACTGAGCATGTGTCACATGGTCTGGAATATCCCTTCGGTCAGTTTGGGTCACCAGTCCCGACTGTGTCTCCTCCCAAGCCAGCATGGCATTTGAAAAGCAGAAAAGGCTTTGGCTCTGTGTAAGCCCCGCTCAGCAATTACCAAAACATCTCTGTATTATCAGACCTGTGTTCAGCACAAATCCAAAACACAGTCCCATACCTGCCACTGTGAAGAAAATTAACTCTGCCCCAGCTGAAAACAGTACATGTAGTTAGATTTATGTAAGGAGATACATCTAGGATTGATCCAATCTTTGGTATAAGAGTCTCAGTCTTTCAGGGTGTTTCAGGAAAGTACAAACACAAACAGCAGAACTCTAACACTTTTCTAAGTGGAGAGTATTTCACACTCCAGTGGAGCTAGTGATATGCCCCTAAAGCACAGGAAAAAATAAAAATAAGAAGAAAATGGTCTTCCAGACTCAACAGTGATATAAAACAATTCCAAGTCGAAAGCTGGTAGTCCTTATTCTGGTTTTGAAAAGCTCCTAGCAGGTGCTATATTTCAAGACTCAATAATGAAAGTATTACACCCACTGAAAAAGTGTAAATTTATTTAGTATAAGGAACAAAGATCAGTATAAAAAAAAGGTGTTTTTCTTTTGAATTCTCATATCTAAGAATTTGTTGCATGCATTTCCTTTTTAGTTTGATATTGTAGCCACTGATGTAAATGTTATGAAATAAAGATGAAACATTCCAGACAATATAAGGATAATAATTTTTAAAATCAGTCATAAAAAACATTTTCCACATCATTTAAGGAGTTATACAGTAAAGTTGGTGTAGGAAAAAAAGTATTATTTGTTGGTTTTGTTTGTTTTTAAATTACCTCATTATGTATTATCTGCACAGAGGCAGGATGACCTGCTTCATTTGTAAGATCTTTTGAGTTCTATGTTTTTCTTAGCAAACATCTGAAATTTTTCATCTTCCAGTATAATTCTTGAAAGCATGGAGAATGGATCTATTTGTCAGAACATTTATCCTAGAGGTGAGCAGCTCTGTTTCAAATCTGTTTTCACCTGAGATGCTTTATGCCTTTGACAACAGTTCCCTAAACATCAAGTCTAATTTGAGCAAGAGTCACACTCCATTGCCCTTGGGGAAATGAAGCAACTGTGCAGAAAAGAGCACAAGCTTCAGTGCATCATGGAAAAAGAAGGAGGATGGCTGTGAAGACACAGGAGCTGAGTAGTTAATGCTGATACCCCATTTACCCAGGAGTAAAGCTGTTGACTCCAGAGCTTTCACTTATTCTCAACAATTTACCCAATCTACCAGTGGACTAAGACACAAGCAGCTGCCGCTTTCAAAATGGGAGAGCTCTTTAAACGATGTGAGGTTTTTAGCTTATAGGACTTGGGGAAAAGAAAGGAATGGTTTAGTTCTTTCCTCCCTCATTCAAATGGATTTCTTGGGAATCTGTAGTGGTCCCAGTTGACTGGAAGCCGGTTAACATCCCAATTTTCAAAAGGGCAAGAAGGACGACCCTGGAAACTACAGGCCTGTCAGTCTCACTTCGGTGGCAGGTAAAGTTATGGAGAAGATTATTCTGGGAGATAGTGAGAAACACCTGAAGGAAAACACAGCCAGCGCAACTTCATAAGGAGAAAGTTCTGCTTGTCAAATTTGATTTACTTTTCTGACAAGGTGACCCACCTAGTTGACCAAGGGAAGCCAGTTGATGCAATCTGTTTAGATTTCAGGAAAGCTTTTGATACCATCTCTCATTGTATCTTTCTGGACAAAATGCCCAGCACGCAGCTGGATAAACATAGCATGCAATGGGTGAGCAACTGGCTCATGGGTCGGGCACAAAAGGTTATAGTGAATGGGGTGACATCACACTGGTGACCTCTCACTAGTGGGGCTCCGCAGGGCTCCATCCTCAGCCCCGTGCTCTTCAGCATCTTCATAAATGACTTGGACACAGGACTCCAAGGAATACTAAGCAAGTTTTCAGATGATACAAAACTGGGAGCTGTTGACTCCCTTGAAGGCAGAGAGGTTCTCCAGAGAAACCTTGACAAAATGCAGGGCTGGGCAATCACCAACTGTTTAAAGTTCAGCAAGGGAAAGTGCCCAATTTTGCACCTGGGATGGGGTGCAGACCCTGGATGTACGGACAGACTGGGGAATGAGAGGCTGGAAAGCAGTGCCATGGAAAGAGACCTGGGGGTCCTGGTTGATGGCAAGTTGGATATGACTCAGCAGTGTCCTGGCAGCCAGGAGGGCCCGAGGGAATACCCTGAAATTTACCAGAGGAGATTTAGATTGGATATTAGGAGAATGTTCTTTCCCCAGAGGCTGTTTTGGCACTGGAACAACTGGAACACTGGAACAACTCCCAACTCCCCAGGGAAGTGCACACAGCACCAAGCCTGACAGAGTTCAAGAAGCATTTGGACAATGCTCTCAAGAACCATGGTGTGATTCTTGGGGTGTTCCTCTGCAGGGCCAGGAGGCATACTCAATTCTTATGAGTCACTTTCCTCTCAGAATATTCTGTGATTCTGTGAATTGCAGCTGTTTAGTCTTGGCAGTGATTGAAGTTACTGAGTTTTATGTGAGTAGAATTAAGAGCAAATAAAACCCAAACAAAAAACCAAAAAAGTACAATATAAATTTAATTTCTCATTAAAAACTGAGGTGTTCAAAAAAATATAGTGTTGAGTCACTGCTTCATATTATCACCATAAACAAAGCTTTCATTTGCTTGGACTATTCTGATTAACAAAAAAATAAGCAGAAGAGCATTGTTACTAGTGTCATTTTTTCTATTAAACCGAAAAGTAGAGTTTCCATTCTATTGGGATACAATTTCATCCATACATCAATATTTGCATTGCCTGTGCAGAGCACTTACAGTTCTTTCCTGGACTGTCATTCTTCTACATTGCATCAGTCCATTGTATCACTTTTCTGCAAAATAAGATAAATCAGCCCGTTGTTGAAAAGACCACACGCAATGCAGTCTTTTGTGCTGGATCAAAAAGTGTCAACTAATCGGTACAGACCAGGAAGATTTCACTCATTTGTCTTATTAAGGGAAGTTAAAAAAAACTATTCATCATGAGAGCTATATATTCAGCTGTATCCTAGTGTATTATATATCTAGTTCCTGACAGTGCTAACTGAACCTCAATGCAATCAACAAGACATATGGAGGAAAGACTGAACAGTGCTTCAGCCATCCATCATGATTCTGCAGGTCCTGCTGAATCACAAAAAGCAAAGAGCTCAGAATCTTGAACACCCAGTGTTCTTGGAGGACAAAAGTGCTTTCACTGAAAGTTCTGCTTTCTATTTAGAAATAGAAGTGACTCCACAGGCTTCCATAATCCTTTCAAACTATAGAAGCAGAAAATTCTGGAATAGTTTGATACTTTTCCTGTTGGATTTCAGATGGTCAGAAGAAGCAAAAATATATTTTTACAGTCAGTTCTGAATAGGACTCTGCATAGTATATGCTGTCCCTCACTTATATGTAAGTAAAAGCAGAATATTCAAATATGAAAGAATTATGGATGCAAATAACCAGATGCAGAATCTCCTTTTCCTGAAAATAAAATAAAATTTTTTAAAAAAGGTGTTTTTGTCACAAATGAGCAAATACCTATCCTATGATTTTGTTTCCCAGATAATGGCATCAGTTACAGTTGAATAAGACCCCCAACATCCTAAGAGGCATGTCTAAGACTGAAAAGACAAGCAACAAACCGAAACTACTTTTGTATTATGTAGAATTCCACCTGTCATCACACCTGCAATCACACAGCTTTTATAGATCTTCCTTGGAGAAGCAGAACACCTCATGGTTTTGGGGAAAATCATAACCCCTACAACACATGCAGCTGCAGTGCAGCACATACTGTGATGTTAATTAGAAACTTTCTGAATGCCAAAAAGAAAGAGAATCTAAATATAGCCAGCTCTGCAGATTATACAGAACATCTTTTGTCTCTATACACCTGCATAGGCCAGGGCAGTATTTTATCTTGACATGGCATCTTGGACTGGTATGTACAGCCTCATGATAAGTGATAACATTTTTTAAAAAATTAGGATTAAGAAATCAAAGGACAACAACAATATCCTGCAAAGTTGTTAATATGCTTAACGCCTATGACTCATTGGCACCTACAATGTGATTGGTGTTCACAACTTGCTATCCTGAGATACACCTCCTCATCCCTGAAACATGAAGAAAGAAGCCCCAAGGCAGCCATAGAGACATTCATAACCCTTTTCATTACCAAAAACCAGCAAATTTATTATTTAGGGCCTCATAACAGTTTCAAGATGCTAATAAGACTGTACCAGAGCCCAAGGAATTAATAGCTTAACATAATTAAGCATTTCTGTGACTCACACAGACCACATGAGCACAGAAATGACACATCCTTCTCACAAACTAAGGGAAAGAGAAAACTTGGTTCCACCAGGGAATTTATTTTTATTCAGTTGATCCAGCAATTCCAAATCCTTTACCTCACAAATTCAGACTGGAAAATTATCTCAAGAAGTAGGTTATTGAGCATAGAAAGTATTCAGAAAAATCACCAACTATGATAATACAGCCAAGTCTTACTGATATTAAGTACTGACATCAAGAAATACTTCCCTGAGAGGAAAAAGTAGTTTTCACACTTTTTCTTTCTCTAGTCCTGTGCTTCCTGAAGAATCCTCCAATAAGTCAAATAAGTAAAGGTAAAAACCAGGAGTTGAACTAGTCCTTTGAATTAATGATCATGTCTAAGAAAGAAGGAACTGCACCTGACTATGTGTCCCTTTAAGAGCTTGCAGGGTTAGTGGCTGGAAACACTGATGAATAGGGAGGGTTTTGTTACGAAAGTGACAATAAAAATTTGCAGCTGTCTGGTTTTCTGTGTTCTCCAGCAAATGATTACTCCGCAAAAGATTTTAAAGTATTTTCTTTATTGCGAAAGTACATGCCTCATCTGTCTTTTTTGCATATGTAAATATTTTTTCATAATTTTTGTTTTCAGACTAAAGTCTCACTAGCACTCTTTGTTTCCTGTCAAAGTAGAAGTATTTGTCGTAGTGTCATCATGCACTACCATTGTGATACCACCAATTTAAGGCAAATTTAGAAATAAATTCCAAAAGAAGATTAAAATTTTTTAAAAACCAAGTCTATTACAATGACAGTAAAATAGAAGACTTTCTTTAAGATTTTAAGGGACACAGGTCTAATTAGCATTGAAGACATTTGGTGAATCATAAAGCCAACAAGGTTTTTCTGCCTCTGAAAGGAAAAAGCAGGCTACTGAAAGTCATACTGCCATCATCCTTAGAAATGTCAGTGCTGGTTCTGGCTAGGATAGTTTTCTTCCTAGCAGTGAATATAGTGATGCATTTTGGAGTTAGGATGAGAATAACTTTCATTACTGCTGAGCAGTGCTCACACAGAGGTTTTTTCTGTTCCTCACCCCACCAATGAGAAGGCTCAAGGTGCACACGGAGCTGGGGGGGGACACAGCCAGGACAGCTGACCCCAACTGACCATGACCATATGGACGTTCCTTACCGTACGGTGTCGTGCTCAGCACATAGAGCTGGGGAGGAGAGAGAAAAGAAGGGACGTCCAGAGGATGGTGTTTTTCTTCCAAAGTCACCATTATGGGTGGTGGAGCGATGCTTTCAAGGGAATGGCTGAACACCTGCCTGTCATGGGAAGTGGTGAGTGAGTTCCTTGTTTTGCTTTGTTTGTGTCTGGTCTTTGCTTTCCCTTTTAAACTGCCTTGATCTCAGCCCACAAACTTTCTCACTTTTACTCTTGCAATTCTCTCCCTGGCATGGATAGGTTATTTTTTAACAAGTTCTTCCATGTGGAAGGTCTGGAAAAGGCAAAGGATCTTGCCTTTTTTTACACAGGGCAACAAATAGTTTCTTCAACTGTAACAAATTATTACAGCTATGTCTGTGGTAGGAGCATACTATTGTCGCTTTATGCGTAGGCAAGCTCAGTCATTACTGCCACTGCACTTTGAAGAAAACACCTATCAACTTGTATACTCAACTACAAACATTTTTATGGATCCACTTCCTTAAAACAGATTTCCAAAGTCACTAATAATTAATATTGGAGTACACTTACAGCAAATGTATTGCTACTTAAAATAACAGCATTTGAATTGTTATTCTTAGGAAAGTTAGCAACATATATAACTAACTGTAAGCTAATATTTGAAGGTGATAAGCGTATTCTAAGCAAATTAAATTATGAACTCAGATACTGATAGGTGACCAAATCAAGAAATGAAGAATATTTGTTATAGTCCCTGTTGTTAGTTTTAGGCTGGTTCAGATGTTTGTTGTTGGTTTTTTTTAGAAAAGAAAACAAAATATTTGAAAACAAAGAAGAAATCTAAAATTTCAATAATAGGTTTGGGGATTTTTTTTCCTTGGCTGGTGTTTTTTTGGTTTAGTTGGTTTGGGTTTTTCCTTCATCTGGCTTGCTTTGAATACAGCTGCAGAATCATTCTACTGAGACAGACAAGACTCATGTGCCTATTTTTTAACATTCTTTAACTGATATTTTAATTCCAAATTTTTTTCCTATCACTACTCATTTATGGGGTGTTTTTCCATTCACTCACAAACTGCAGAAAGGAGGTTTTTTTCTGCAGAAAGAAATGAAGTGGGTATCAACACCAAAGCTAAGAATACTGTAAAAGTTTCAAAGATTTAGGTAGAAACAGAGGAGAAAGGAAAAAAAAAAAGACAGTTGAATGAAACTCTGAACAGGACACTGCGAGTTAAGGAAAAGAAACACACTGACAAAAATCTCTTCAGGCAAAACTGCCTGTAAATATAAAGATGCACTTGCAGGCCCTCAATGGGGACATTTGTTTAATTAAACGAGATATAAATACCACATTAGTAATTTCAACTCTTCACCCAGTGGCTCCGTTTCAAGATTTCAATTATTTTCAAAAATGCACAGCTTAGAGAGGAAAGTACTTCTGACATTATATTTATTGTAGTTTTGTTTCACTTTAAGAATTATAATTTTTTCCCAGTTTGAAAATTATTAGTCAAAACCATTTCTTCACATTCTGCTATCATTGACACTGATGTGATTTCACAAATAAAAAAGCGAATGGAAAATCCATGTTAAATAAGTTTAATGAGGCACAGCTGGTGTAAATGGGTATTGCCTCACTAGTTTCCATAATATTTCTTGACATCATTGGTCGCTAATAATAGACATTGTCAGACAATCTGATTTTGGTGGGGGTTTTTAAGCAGAGATGTTAGATATGCAGAAATAATGAAAAGGGAAAGAAAAATGTTATCTAATCAGTGCAGAAGAAACATGCCAGTACATTAGAACAGGAGTCATGAAAAGAAAGAAAAAAATATATTATTAGAAATGACTAGAAATTGTTGGCTGAGTAGACTACAGGAAGCTTGTAATGTAAGATATAAAATATCTGTAAATTAGATGTTTCATTGATGGATCTATAAGAATCTGTACATTCAATGAGCTATACTAGAGCTGTTTAATCAGTAACTTTCTCCTTATTTCTCAGATCTGAACCCCAGTAAAGTGAGGAGAAAAAATGAAAAAGCAAAATTGAGATGCAGGTAAGTAAGCACCTAAAGAAAACAACAATCAGACCAGAAAAAAAGATTTTATGAAATAATTAGAAGACACAGGATTGATCAGATGGTTCCAGATAATTTTCAGAAGTTCCTTTGAGATCAAAAACTTTCAATGAAGACATGGTTTTCAAAACATGACATGCTGTATTGAAGACAATTCATAAAACCAAGCAGTATAGCCACTATGCAAGAAAATATAATGCTACTAATAATTTTTTAAAACTCACCACTTTGTTTAGGAACAAATTCCTTTGCAGTGGGACATCCATGAGGAAATTGAAGGAAGCTGTATCAGAGAAAATTCAGAATGGACATTAGAAAACGGTTCTTCACTGAGAAGGTGTTCAGTCACTGGAATAGGCTCCCCAGGAATGTGGCCGTGGCATCAATAAGTAGCCAAACGATGTTCTTAGCCATATGGTTTAGTTTTAGGTAGTAATGTGAGGACTGGAGTGGAACTCCAACTGATAGTTAGACTTAATGATCCTTATGGGTCACTTCCAGCTGGAGAAATTCTATGACTCTGTAAGAGGGGCCTTGTAAAGAAGTTTCCAGAAAGTGAAAGATGTGAAGAGTCAAATATTTTGAAGGGCAAAATAATTTTTTTTACCGTTTTTATAAGGCAATGTATGAATTGTCATACTGTAGTGCATTTGGTCAAAATGTTTTGCAACATGCCAGTTATTGATAGGAATTCTTTGGCCTTTTGTTTGAAAGCACATGCATTTTCTATGCAATACACAGTTGAAGAGAAACTGTCCACAAAATGTTCTCAGGCACATTTGCATGCTAGTGTCAGGGTCCTGGCAGCTCTCTGCAACAAATACTGTGCAGCATGTAGGACAATCAACTTGAAAAAAACAACCTGAAAAACAGCACTCAGAAGGAAGTAGGCAGAACAGGTTGTACAAAGAAAAGTACTCTTTATTTAGATATTTAGATTACCCTTGGTTAGCCTAAAACTACATATGGCATCTTCTTTAGCTATATTTTATGCAGCTGTGTCTGCTAAATCTCTCTACCAATATGTCTTATTTGCAAAGCAAATAGACCTGTGCATTAATTACCCAGTCTTCTGTTCAGGTTTCTAGAAGAGACTGGAAACAGAGGAGATGGCAGTCAGGAAAAAGGAACAGTAGGAAGGCTGTAAGTAAGTTTCTTTTACTGGGGGTCCGTAGGATGCACATAAATTCCAGAAGCTCTTAACGAATCAAACCAAAAGATGACGCAATTCGACTTCCTCCCTGGTAGGAATTCTGGACCAGGTAAGAACATTGCTAGAGATCAAGCTGTATGATGTGAACTGATGGAGGCCATCCCCACCCAAGGGGTGAGCACAGAACATGTTAATGTCATAATGCTGCGCTCCTCTGAGATGCTGAAAATGCTTTGCATGCTGAAAGTTTTGTAGTTATATTAGCAAAGTGCTTCACCTGAACAACACACTTAACAACTCAGCAGGCTAATGAGCCAGGCAGAATGCCACACTAGCGTGACTAGACTGCTTCTGATACTAAAACAAGCTGGCTCCGAGCTTGCTGTGCTGTCTCCAGATGGCACTGCCTTGTGATGTGTAGTTGGACTAGAATGGCATGAAGGATGAAAATAAAATTTACAAAACATATTATCTCCTGCTTATGTTTCAGGTACGCAGACTAGGTAAAGATTGCCTGCCAAACTGTATAAAAATATTTTGAAAAAGTGAAACCACAAATGCAAATATAAACAAATTTAAAAGGTTAAAAGCAACTATAACATAATGTTAAAAAAGCAAAATTACTAGCATTGTTGACAACAAAAAAATTGTTTCTTGGGGGTAACCTAGATAAGCCATTGCCTTCTCTTACCTCCTCTCTTGAGCTGCCCATCTCTTCTTTCACCCCTCCCAATCAGAGTAAGGGAGGGGGTTATTATTATAATTGTTGGAGCGAGAACAATGCTTTTCAATCTTGCTGCTGCAATCATTTACTGACACATTTATTGACTGAAAAAGCCCCATGAGAATGCTGATTATCCTAACATTTTCTCTGGAAGTGAAAGGGACAGTTTTTCTTATTTCATTTTATGCAAAATTACAGTAACTTGTATCTGACCTTTTTGGAATAGAACTGTTAAGCTTTACACTGATGGATTTTTTTCATCAATTCAATTATTTAAATTATGGCTATCTCAAAAGGAGCAACAGGTTGCAAACAAGAATAGAATATTTAAATGAAACTGAAAACGGATTCTCCACCACTAGGCCATTAACACAAAATGTGCTATTAGCTGAAAAAACCTTCTAGCACTTGGATTAAAATTTCGTTTTTAAATAATCAAACGAAACCAGTACAAACAAAGACAACTGATGTGTCTGAAAATTTAAAAAAAAAAAAGGCTAAATGAAAATACAAGGATAGAAAAAATAAAAAGCTACATCAATATGTGAAAATGTATATTGGGGACATAAGTCATTCTTAACTGGTCTAAAATAAGTTACTCATTCTGACCACGTATCTTTATAAAAAATAAAGCAAAGATAGAAAAAGAGATGGCAGCTCAGTAAATTGTCTGCAAGGTGAAATGCTTCCCAGAACAATCACCAGTAAAAAGTCAGCACTCCCAAATGGTATCATAGAAACCATATCCTTCTCTCCTAATCAAGACAGGAGAAAAGCTACTGAGTTGTCATACGTGTGGTAAATCCATCAGAAACCAACCTGGGCACAATTCTGTAGGAGTTAGCTTAAGGCAAACTGAGATTAAACCAATCCTGGGAACTATTTAAGTATATCTTCTGACCTCAAGTTGTTAAAAAACACTAGGAGGCAGATATACCATTTTCAGAAATAAATATGTATTAGATTCAGGATAGGATAATTTACAAATTTTCTAATGGAAGATAGATGGTCATCAAAAATTAGTACTTCCAGTCCCTTCAGACAGTCTCTTCTGGTTTGAAGTATTTTCATGTTGTTTCTACTTATATCTGGCAAAGACTTTCCCTGCCTCAAATAAGCCCTCCTTCAGTTTCTATGTAGGAGGCACCACTACCTCAGGAGGTGCTGAAAAGGCAACCACCCTCCTGGGGAAAGGACAGGTAACCAGTGTCAGCTTCCTGAAAGCAAAGTATAACTAATGCACAAAAGGTGTGTTTAGGGAAAATACCCCCAAGAGAGCCCTCATTTTTTTATCAGTCTGCATTGCAGGGCTTGACATAGTTATTTCCTAAAGTCAGAAGTAATTTGGCTTCCCAGCTCCTGAGAGAGCTTTGCATTTTCATTAGAATCCAATATACAAGTTCCCATTTTCCCAAAAATAAATCTGCATTTTCCTTAGAAAAAGGAGACACCTGGAGACCATTTTCCTGCAAGTTTAAGCACATGTTCAGGAGAAAAAGTGTTTTTATTAAGATTTTGATGCCATTAACTGCAGTTTCTCTAACCAGAAGTACCAACCTTCCACCTTTAGTTTTCTTGCTCTTCCCTCCTGCCCAGAAAGTAGGTTTTGGGAGGCCAAGAGATTGGGAGGGAATATGGACACAATAGTTGACCTGAACTGGCCAAAGGGATGTTCCACATATCATGCCCAGGAATTTAAAGAGAAAAAAAGAGCAGGGATTGTCTCCCAAAGTGGCTACTACTCAGAGACTGTCTGGGCACTGGTCTGCTTGTGGGAGATGGGGAAGGATTGAATTTGCATCAGTTCTTCTTTTTCTTTGCTTATTGGGTTCAGCTGTCCTTACCCTGACCCAAAAATTTTCTTGTTTTTATTCTTCCTATTCTCTCCTCCATCCCAATCTTTGAGGATCTGAGTGCACAGGTGTGTGTCTGGGCTTATCTTCTGTCTGAGGTTAACCCTCCACAGGCTACGAATGAAAATACACTTCCTTAGTTGACTGTACTGGAAATGATAAAAAAATAGAACATCATTAAAAGATACGTATACCACGTTCTTGTAATTTACTATGAATAATAATATTTTTATTCTTTGCTGCAATAATACTGTTTTTTCCACCCCTAATGATACAACTGTCTGTAGTAATCATACTGTTATAAGACGCTCCTTCAAGAATTTTAGATAAGGTTGCCATTGTCATTTGGTTTCATAGTTTTGCACTTAAGTTTTCAGCAAAACGTTTCCATAGCACTCATACAGTGTAATGCTGGCATGTCACAATTTACATGGAAAATATTATTTTCCAGCATCACCTTAATCAGAAGTCTTCCAGATTGGGCACAGCCTCCAAATAATGAAATTGTGGAGGTTACATAAGTAATTTCACTATCTTAAGTTTCTTCATTAACATCCACTGAAGCTGCTTAGGAAGAAATATGTGAAGGATAGTGCTTGTCTTTCTGCTACTACAGCTGTGAAAAAATAAAAACACATGCCAAAAATGAGACTGCATTCCGGGATTTTGTTCACAATGGAGAAAAAAACCCAAGTTTTGTCACATTCACTTCTATTCTGCCCTGCAAGAGCTCACTATCAATCTGCGTACAGGCATTCATAATTTACGGCAAGTCCCAAAGGAGTTCGCTTTCTGTGACAGAGCATTACAAATGATACACAAAACCCAGGTGAAACTTGGAGAGACAAACATGTTCCACCTGACCGAGTCTCCAGTCTAGTGCAGTGCATTTCTCCTGCTTGTCAAGTACATACCAAATTTAATCACAAAAGTTTGAGTTAAACAAATTTTCAATTTAAATCATAAAACTTGATTTCTTCTCGTGAATAATTCAGACCTTTTATTCTACAGAATCCACGGGACAATTTGATCACCAAATATGTAATTTTGATTTCTAACTTAGAAATTGTCAAGTTACTTCATAAAGAAACTATTTTGAGTTATATATTTATATATATTAATTGAATGACAGTCTGGGACTTTCAGAAAAAAATTAAGTTTGTAGTGTTCAAATTTATCTTCTTTAGAACTTACCAGGTAGAGATCTTCATATCAATGTGAACCATTTCCTTCAAAGAATTTTTTTTTGTGAAACCTGTGGTAAATGATCTCTGAAATATAAACATGATATTATTCCTGATAATTTAATTCATATTGCATGTGTTTGATAAAAGCTAGATACTTTGAAATACCATTTTTTATTCGATGGAAATTTTAACCAAAATAATAAATCTGAATCAATACCTTTAACTTGACTTTCATTAAACTTTGATGTCATTATTTAGTCTCTCCCTTATATACTAACTGGGTGTTTCTTCATGTATTTTTGCTAGTTTCTTCTATGGTTTAGATATTTTTCAATGTTCTGTCACTGGAAGTCTTCTCTGAGAGGTTCTTTGACAAATTAATATGCATTTCTTAAGATCAATTGCTAGTCTGTTTCAAAACACACAATTCAACTTTATACACAACAAACCTCTTTTCTTGCCTTTCACTGACTGATATTTTGTACCATTTTCAGAAGAAAGTCCTCGATATTTTATTTACAATTGTGGGCATTGTGTAATTGTCCAATCAACTGTAATTGCACATGACAAGCTCTCAGATACTATTTTTTTTTGAAACTGTAAAAATAAAACTTTAAAGTATTAGCTGAATAAAAACCCTTTTCCTACTGGAGAGACCTATCATGAAATTTAATCTAAATATTGCATTGGTCACATTCACAGTATTTAATTTTTTTTACTACTGCTACAATATGTTGAAGAAGCTCAACTAGCATAACAAAAAAATATCCTATTCCTTCGAGATGCTTGTAATGTTTTAGATAATTGAATACCATGCTGCTGATTCACACTATTTATTGAAAGTGCTCATTCTCATTATCTTAAATCTTTAAAGACAGTAAATCAAGCCTTGTTTTAATTATATTTTATCCTCAAGAATTTCACAGGAAATTGTTGTTTAGTTAACACATTATTCCCTTGTTCATTCTTTTTAAACAGAGCACCTAATTCGCCATCTTTTGTGAATCTTGAGTTCATTTTTGCTGCCTATTAGTTCAACTAATAAAGTTGAATACAACTTATAACTCATGCTGCAAGTTAATTTTTTACTTTAAAAAAATCGGTTTCCTTCCTTTGGTATGATTCACTGCTTGTCAAATATTACATGACATTATGAGAATCATTACCATAAGAAAGAGTAATCAGTAGTCTAATTTTAAATATTCTGTAACCAGGATCATGAAAATCCAGTAATAATTGTTAAAAATTAACAATCACATATAAACATGTTTAATCCTAGATATAATTTTCTTTCTTTCTATATTCTTGATTACTTGTCACTCAACATCTTTGAAAGATAGAAATTTAAATCCTCCAAATCAGATTGATCCAGATAAATAGGTAACAATTAGGAGTGAATTTTAAGTGACAGGCTTCAATTTAACTGTGTTAATATACCAAAGTGTCATAATGTGTCACTTGAAGAGTCCTGTCATATTTATATGCAATTCATATTCTACCCTCAGTCTACTGAGGGGAAGGTCACCTCAAAGAATAGTCTCCTTGTTGTGACAGGAAAACTGCAAGCCAATCTTCAGTGTGTGAAAATCATAGCTATCAAAAAACCCCTAAACCAAAAAAAAAACCCCACAACAAAACCGACTAACCTCCAAAAAAGAAAGCCCCAGATTCCCCCAAAACTAAAACATCCCTCAAGACACAATAACATTCAAAAAACTTGGTTCTTTTCACCATCTTTAATCAGCTAATGATTGTAATTAGGAGGGAGAAAGAAGCAATTTCTAAGGACACTGTCTCCTACATTTTCTTTCCTTTGACAAATGATCCTGCTCTACAATTGTAAGCACACAGAGCTTTTCACTCAGGTGTACATATTTAGCTGGTTAACCTGAGCTTACTGATATGAGTTTCATACTGCTGCAATTTTAGTCTTTAGTGAAGTTACTTTGAATTCAAATAGTATGAATAAGGATAGACTAGATCCAGCTGGGAAGCATTAATTTTCATTTTCAGCTCATTTTAATTTTGTTTGTAGAAGTCCAGACTACTGAATCACAGGAATTTAAACACATTTTGTTGTGTGGACCCAAATGTGTACATAGGAGCACCACTTTCTGCACAACAGCAACTCATATATTGCACTAACCCATTTTTAGCAAGTGGGGTACAGTTTTTACATCTCATAACTAGAAGACTAATTAGAGATGTTTCAGTCTATATACAGAGCGTGCTTTGCATTAGTTCAGATAATCACCACAGCAAGAGCAGAATGAAATAGCAGAAGGTTTTTTGGGGGTGAGAAGAAAAATCATTCTCTATAGCACCTCATCATCATCATCATCACCACTTAATCACTTACTTTTTCCTCCTAGTACCTTGAAAATGTTGTTAGATTCATTTCACAGGTTGGATCCGAGAAACTGAAAAAGAAATATGAGGAGTTATTCAAATAGTACTTACTTATGTTCTGAAAGCATTTTTCCCTAGCTGGGCCTGAGTCAAATATTCAGAAACTGAAAATTCATAAATTGTTCTTATGTGAATCCTATTTCAGTAGAAATATCTAGTCTTTCTCAGTTATGCCCAGACACACCAGAAGGACTGCCTTCAGGCTAAATTTTTTTTTCTTGTCACCAAAACATTAAAATACATAAATGATCAGGTTAGAAATCTGATTTTAATACATTAGCATCCCATTTTACAAAGTGCACATGAAGGTTTTCTGGAAGTAGTAGAAGCGTAATAGAGATCTATTAAAAGAAATTAATTGAAAAATACCATCTTGAAATGACCACCGTATTTACTCTCATTTCTGCTTTAAAGTACATCACTTGTAAATTTCTTAACTTTACATAGGAAAAAGCATAACTCTTCTGATGCTATGTGATACTGCTTAAATTTATTCCCTCTTTCACCAAAATTAGAACATTTTATCCTTTCCAAACCAAACCCAGAATTCTTAATCTTTCATTAACTTTGCCTCACTAGTTGTCTAGCTTTGGAGAATAATACATCTTACATACTTCTCCTTAACATCACTTCAAACAATGGAGTGAAAGCAAGAACAAGTATGAAGTTTAACAGAGTATCTTCTTTGCAAAAAAGGTAGTTGCCTGCAAGTATTGTTTCTGCTTGGGGGAAATCATGGTTCTGTTTGTTCTATGAAACACACTCTATAATCCACTGGAACTGCTGTTAGAGCAGGCAGTGCAGTATGGCTATTTTGAGCTACCAACGTTATCACTGAGAGTGTCAAAGATCAACCACATTAAAACAGACACAGTTATGAGCTGCATAATGTTCTCTCTTAAGCCTTGCTGCAAAATCAGGGTGAGCAGCCTACAGTCCCTTCAGTTTGACAAAAGTTGGCAGTGTTCTCCCCCTCACAGATATTTTTCTTACTAAAATATATTGGTTAAAAATTCCCTGAAAGTCTTGATTAGTAAGTCTTTCCTTTACCTCCCCAAGTTCCTTTTCCTCTTATTCCTTGAAATGTTTAGCCAAAGTCATTGTTCAGCATATCTCTCATTTTTATGTTTACTTTCATAAACGGTGTTAATTTGTGTTTTAAGTGAAAGCGCAGCATTATATAGCAACAGCAAAAAGGGAGCTAATTAAAAATAAAACTCTGAGGAGGCAGTAATTTTATCCCTAGAATCTTCTCAGACAATTATTTAAAAAATACGTAAGTATTAGTACAGAATGAATTCTCATAATTCAATAATAGAAGAGCCAAACCCTCTCACATTAGTATCTTAATTACTTCTCTCTTTGCAACATAAACACCACCTTTAAAAAAATCATCAAAAAAATGCAAACTTTCCTTTTACCCAGTGATAAAACACAAATCTTGTTGCAAAGACCTCTTTCTTACATCTTTTAAGTAATAATGAAGTTACAGCGTTAGGAAGATCCCTCCTATGTTAGGAACATCAGTTCAGTGCTAACAGTAACAAAAATAAGCAGAAATTTAGAACAGAGGACATGGCCTAGTGTCATTACTAGAATGATTTTCTACCTTTCTGTGCATATGCTCCAAGTGCAACAATGTCATCTCCACAAGCCAACATGAGCTGCTTTGCTGCAAGAGAGAGAATTCTCCGTATTCGATTTCAAGAACCAAAACTGATTTCAAGAGATGTGGCTTCTGTCCTAGCAAATTTAACCAGGGAAGTGACCTGTGAAAAAAATGCTTTTGAAATTCAATATTATTATCGGTTGCAACCAAATAAGAAACTAAAAAAATAAAGAGGCAAAAAACCAAACCCAAAATACCATCAAAAAAAACCCCGAAAACCACAAAATAGTCTTAACAGTATTTCATACTTTTGCCTGAGACATCCTATTCAAAGCTGATTATTACAATCAAGAATATGTTATTTCTCTATGAAAGTTACATAAAAAGATTTTCTTTGAAAGGAAAAGCACATAATGGAAAAGAATATCTTAGTAGAATGACTGAAATTACAAGAAATATTTCTTTAAAAATTTAAAAAGAAGAACACAATAGTTGGAGTTATTCTCATCACTCAAGTGGTGGTCATGCTGTAAAGGTGAAAAGACATTAGTGGGTAAAGCCACAACTATTTTCCCATAAAACTGTGGGATCATTCAGGGGATATCTGTGCAGAATGTAATTAGGTTTTTGCATGCCATTGAGATAATTAAAGGGGATAGATATGCCCTAATTTAGTTACATAAAGAATAGACAGCAGTATCTAATTAATGAATAAATACTTAGTAAACTCTGAAGAGAAAAAAATTTAACAAAAATAAAAATTAACCACTTGTAGTATAATAGGATACAGAGATTTTGGCCCTCTTTCCCCTACCCCTTTTGATTTTTAAAAGTAATTAAGATATAACCTGATTTGGTTAGTTTTGTTTTTTATTAAAAAAGCTCATAAAACTCATTTATAAAATGTATTAAACACCATCTTGGAATATTAATATCTGAAAGTCTTACTCTCAAATAAAAAAAAAAGGGAATTAAAAACATTTGAATTAGGATATTAAAATTATTAAGGTAAAATTGAGAAAGAAAGCCTTTAGAATACAAATAAATACTTATATTAATGGTATCAAAGGAAGCAAAAATAGTGGTTTGTGGAAACTGCTGCAAAGCAGTTGGTTCTGCTAACATATCTATAGCAATATGGTTCATGATTTCATTTAACTTTATAAAGGCTATGCATAATTTATTAGAAACTAATTTAGTTATGAATATAAATATTCTGCCAGTTGGAAAAAAATCTTTATTATGCATATTTTGCAGCTCAGCTTCCTCCTTTCCTTGTTAAAATGTGCTATTATGGCACTTTCTTGCATTAACTTCTGACTGTATAATTATAAACCGGCAGGGACCATCAAAAGAAATCTTACAAGACCCAGGCTTGTGATACTTATCTACCAGGACATCTTATTTATAACCAAATAAGATACTGTACTGAAATTTTTAAATTTTCCTTTAGGTTCCTTCACTATATCTAATTCTGTACTTCACCAAACATGCAGCTTTGTGGTTTGTAGTGAAAAGTAGAGAGTTTAGTTTCAAAATAAAAGCTGATATAAAATGGCTATAGTTCACATTTAGTTTAGCCTTCTACTATTACATGCTAGGAAAAAAAAACCAACAAAACTCAAAAAACCAAAGACAAAACAAGAAATATCTTCCTAGTAACAGTGCTCTACCCGCTTAAAAGAAAAAAAAAAGGTAAAGGTATTACAACAATTTGACAGTTTGATTTTTGGTAACAACATATACTATTAACAGCTTTAAGTATTCCTTAGAAGCATGAAAAGGGAATACTATGAGTGTTGACCAGCCTTCCACCAGTGACCATATTTCTGAAGAGAGAGGAAAAAGGTTATTAGCGGGGTGAGGTGCTGAAGTCCTTATGGAACTGCACTGTGGTGCCATTCAGAGGGTCTAAACATCTACAAAAGAAAAGAAAAACCTGAGAGAGGGAAAATGCAAACAAATAAGCAGGTATCCTTGTCTCCTCAAACATCCAGATGAAAAATCTGTGCATAGTGATTGTAATCCAAATGCACTTTCCATTTTCCTAGTTCGCTATCCTGTGCAATATTATTGCTCTATCACATGTTAAATAAACCCCTTTGAATATGGCTATATAATTTTTTTTTTAAGCAGCAGTGAAGGGTTAATCATGATAAGGAGAGCCAGGAACCTACTTTCTCAATGTACTAAAAGCTCTTGCTTAGTTCAGCAAAAAGATGAATGAGAGGGAATATGATTACAGTTTTATAAGTGCTTCAGCTGAGAACACACAAGGGCTGCAGGGGAGATAAACTACTTAACCAGACAACAATACTGGCACAGAAACAAATGTGCACAGATTGACCATAAATAAATTTAAGCTGACAACAGCCCTCTTACAAGCTTACAAAAGACAGAAGAGATGGTAAGAGTACAATAAAAAACTGTACTTCTAAATGGAAGTTTATAAAGCAATGCTGTGCTTTACCCAAGGTGGTTCTTGTGACCACCCATGGCTACACTTCAGCTCACGGGAAATCCTTTCCAATCCCATGTTTTTAGGAGTGAATTCTTTCTTCACTCATATGAGAAAAGAAAAGTAAAACATGAAAACCAAGATTTACTCTTAAGGAAAGAATACAATAGCACAATGTCTCTTGATTTTGAGGTCTGTGTTTTTACAACAGAAGAGGTATGTAAGCCGCCATTAATAGCTTTATGAGAAACCTGTTAAATAGAGGAACTTTTTGTGCCTTGACAATTTTGAGATCCCTTTCCTTCACTATTTGTTTTGCTCTAACATCAAGTGCAGAAATAAGCACAACATGCTGGAAAGGTTAATGTATTCTGATTCACAAAACACATACATAGAGAATTTAAAAAAAAAATCACAATTCTGAGAATCTATTTACTTTTTGAAGACAAACATTTTCACTGAAAAACCTGTTACATATTTTATGCCATCATTAGGCAAAACATAATCGGCGTGCCAGTCATGAGCATAACCTTAATGAGGAGTATACTAATGGTTTCACTTCAGAGCATTAATTTTGAACTGAATGAGGACATGCCAAATACAGAAGAGCATAAGCTAATTTGTTTTGATAAAAGAGAAATGCTAAGATTCCTATAAAACCACACACAAAGGTGGAAATGTAAGTGATATAAGAAATTAGGTTAAACTTCTCTCTTTTAAAAGCAGAAGGGAAAGCTGCTGGGATTTGTTATATTTGCCATTTATGCTATCATAAGACAAAACATTCCTATTCACATGAAGGACTAAGAATTTTCAATTCTGAAAACTGGGACATAAAATCTTCAAAACAGAGAAAGGGGTCAAATATATGATGAGTATGAAAGCAAAACAAAGCCACGTATGCTCTCAGTCAGGGTTCAGTGTATGCTACATTACTAAATGCTGTCCTGGAAAGTAACATAAAAATTATCCTATCAACAGTTCATCATTTTCTTTAAATTCTCATTAAATCTGCATGTATTTCCTGCATCATCCAAGTTGAATGGAAGAAGAAAAGTAAAAAAACCCAAAACAGCAAAGATAAAACAAACTCTCTAAAAGATTATCTGAATAAGCAAGGTGTTCGGTTTCTTTACACAAACAGAAATCTAGGTCACACTGTAAAGTAAGGCTTTGTTTGCATATAGGTTTCAGATGGCTTAAAATATTAATGACTTTAGAAATCTATTTAAGAGACACATTATGTTCACAGGGCATTGTAGCTGCAGAACTGTGTGCTACATTATAATAATCCTTTTATGTTAAAGCTAAATTGTTTATATAACAATATATAATACATATTTTGGTTAGTTAATTGAGTAAACTAGCTTGTAAGTAGAGTTCATAGAATTTTGTATTTTATATAAGGCTCTAGCCATTGAACATGGCTAGAGCCATTGAAATGGCAAAAATTATGTTTGACTTCATAAATTATTGACTGTGAACCCCACAATCAAGGAGACTAGTTAAGAAGGTTATACACGCAGCACTCCCTCATTATATAATACTGTAGTAAACCCCACAGTCATTTGTTCTACTCAGAAGCCAATCTATATATGTAACACTCAGTGGATATATAAAAACATGTTCAAAATTGCGTGATACAATGATATAGAAAAATATACTATTCTGTGCATACCCTTAGCCTTCAGTAGCTTCAAATATTGGGGAAAGAAAGGTGGCAAAAAAAGGAGCAATCAGGAACACTAGCTGGGAATTCTTGGAAAGCAATTCATATCACCTGTTACACCAGCAAATCAAATATCATCCTCTCAGACTAAAAAAAAATAAGAAGAATGGATGCCTTTTAACACCCATCTGTAGCTAAATTTTTTGCTAAGCTAAATCCAAACCTGATTCAAGCTGCCAGAATACAGCACAAAATATGTCTGATCTGGGCAGTGCAGAGCTAAGGAACAGAAACTGATGAGAGAACTACGATGAACCATAAGTATTTGTGTTTGAAGAATCCCAGGATAAACTATTAAAACACCTATTTGCTGATATGAAGTTGCAATTCCTGAGCAAAAGCCAGCAATGAACTCTGTCCTAGAGAAGAGGGAATCAAACATGGAAATTGAGCAGAAAAGAAAGCAGCAACTGATCAAGAGGTAGAAATTGATTATCAAAGACATTGCAAATATATCTCTGGATCCAACTGTATGAAAATGAGTGTGTAGTTTATTTAATGATAAAAAAAATACTGGAAACATGATGCATTCAATTTATGAAACTAAGAAAAAATAATGTCAATACTAAGTAAAGCTTTTAAATACACTACTGTAACAGTGATTAAGTAGAGAATAATTGCTATAAATGGACTGCACTTAGGGATAAAGAATCATAAATATCTCAGAGAAGAACCTGATGCAGATTGTGAAACAGAAACAGTGATCTGAAAGACAAGAAGTGTCATTTCACACACACCAGCAGCACCCATTTTGGCATCTACATTGACAGAGCTCTACCACCAGAAATGGAGGGAGGTGCAACTAATAGAAGGAGTGGATTAATAACCTTATTAAACAATATTACAATAAAATGTATACATATTCACACACCCCTATTGCATCACCTTTCAGGGTGGATTGAATGTGAGATCTGAGAAAGCTTTAAGCACTTATACTTAGATATTTTTTTCTCCTGGTGTTTATTTTTCTTATTTTTTGTGCAGAGAACATAAAACAAAGAAAGCCAATGCCCTTCCCATCTAAAAAAAACCAAACAAACAAAACAAAACTAATTGCCACATTAGTAAATGCAGTTAGAGATATCCTGATTACCTCCAGCATGCAGCAGTGTTAAAATTAGATTAGCCTTATAATGTACTGTCACATTTGGATTGATTTAAATATAATCATTAGACTAATTCTTAATAACTATGTTGTGTTCTCTTCCAATAAAACCTCTATATTTCCGTGTTTTATGGTTTTTAAAAAAATACTAAAAAACTATTTTTGTTTTCAATGTTCATACGATATTTTGACTGCATATTCATCTATGATGGGCAAATAGAAAGGACAGTGAAATACACAGAGCCGTGAGACCACGTTATCTTATAAACTATTTATTGAGCAACACACATATGAGGAAAGCAAAATAAAATTAAAGAATGCAGTTTCAGGACAGGTTGCTCTGTGTTCTTCTGGGTCAAATTCACTCTTAATGTAATGTCTTACTGATTTTATTATCATTGAAGTTACTCAAGAGACTATCCACTTGTGGAACATAAGACAAGTATGCTCAGAAGCAGCACTTTGCAGACGAACACTAAGAAAAGAAGCTTCCTAGGACGTCAAGCAATGGTTTAAGGTTTTCTTACAGTTTTTTTTCAGACTTGTGAATACAAAGCCTTTGGTCACAGACAATAGCTTTGTTGACACCTCTGGCTCTCCTGAAAAGTTGGTGAGGAGAGGGACATGTGAAACATCCGGTGTTAGAAGGGCAGGACTGTTTTCTGCACTTGTGTCAGCAGAGATCTCTGGTTCCAGCAGAGACCTCTGCCTCCAGTGAGTGACACTAACACTCTAAGAAAGTCTAGGTGAGCTGCCAGCACTGTATTCCTCTTTCCCTTTCCTTATTTTGAAGGTTATATTACCAGTATGCCTTTCCTCACTCCTTTACAAACAGCAAGGTACATTTTCCAGTTAGTGAATGCTTGGCACGTCTGCCTTTTCAGCAGGTACTCAAGCTACTAAACTCTACCAAACTCAACTCAGAGGTGATTGAAACCTCTAGTTTGGTTAAAATGACAGAAATCTGCTCCTGCTGGGCTCTAAGCTGCAAACCTTCAGCAGCAGGATATGTGCTATTTGAGTTGAACAAAGATTAAGGGAGCCATGTGTGGCCAAAAGAGAAGATATATCATAAAAGCTGTTTCAGATGTAATCTAAGGAGGCAATGAAAACACAGGTCAAAGCCTTTCTGAGTACAATATCAGATTTAATTTCTGATAATGGATTACTGTGGGGTGAATGATCAGCACTGATTGTAAATTAATCCAGTCAGAAGGTGCACCTGTTGTAAGAAATTAGCAATCTACAGAATGTGGGGCACTTTATGAAAAGCAATTTTTACTTTGAAGGAATATAACTCTAAGCCAGGTAATGCCAGGGTAAATTGGAACATGAGAACTCTATTATAGGCACATTTTAACTTCTTTTTTAAGGAAATTCACTTTGTGAGCATTCCATTAACATACATCTCCAACCTTGATGGCAGAAATAAACTCTAATTGAAAAATAAAACCTTACAAATACAGAAAAACCCCACCAAAATATGCTACTGCCTTGGAAACATTGCACCACATCAACTTACAGCTGTTATTCTTTGCTGCCACTCCAAGCAAAACAGGGTTCCTTTCTCCGCTCATCAGTTTCCTACAGGTTTTTCAAGTTATTCAGAGGTAATGCAGATGCAGAAGTTTTCTAAATTACTTTCTTTGCTCACAGCACAGAAGCAGCTGTAACATTGTATGATAAACCAATAAAAATGGTCCTAGTTTACTCACTCTTTTGTACGTGTCTGTCTGAAAAAGAGACAAGGGCAAATACATATTCCTTACACATTTATGGGAAACACCTCCTAAGTATAAGATTAGGTCAGGGTAGTAGATTCCATCTGGAAAAGACACTTCACTTTTGTTCAAGTCCTTATTTAACTGTGACTAACTGCATTTCACCATAAGACACACCATGTAGCATTAATCTCATTTTGATGTTTCTGTAGCAATGGTAAAAAATTCATTTCATTATTAGGTGGTGGGGTTGTTTTTGTGGGTTTTTTTTTCTTTTTTTTCCCCTAATACAGAATTATTAGGAGAAATATCTATTTCCTATAGTTGATAATGTATTTCTTCTCCTAGTAAAGAGAAATAATCTGTTCATTTATCACTTGATTTACGTCACTTCAGTCTACATTTTAAACCTTATTGCACCTATCTCAACAATAAGTTATTTTCTTTGCATTTGACCATATAGAGGATCAATGGGCCATTGACTCCCTTGACGGCAGGGAGGCCCTGCAGAGAAGGCTGACAGAAAGTTGAACATGAGTCAGCAGTGCCCTGGCAGCCAGGAGGGCCAACCGTGTCCTGGAGGGCATCAGGCACAGCATCGCCAGCCGGGCAAGGGAGGGGATTGTCCTCTCTCCTCTGCACTGGGGCGGCCTCACCTCGAGTGCTGGGGGAACTTTTGGGTGCCACAATATAGGAAAGGTATTAAATTGTTAAGCATATCCAAAGGAGGGCAACAAAGATGCTGAAGGGCCTTGAGGGGAAGCCGTACAAGGAGCGGCTGAGGTCACTTGGTCTGTTCAGCCTGGAGGAGACTGAGGGGAGACCTCATTGTAGCTACAACTTCCTCATGAGGGGAAGAGGAGGGGCAGGCACTGATTCTTCTCTGTGGTGACCAGTGACAGGACCCAAGGGAGCTTCATGAAGCTGTGTCAGGAGAGGTTTAGGTTGGATCTTAGGAAAAGGTTCTTCACTCAGAGGCTGTTTGGGCTCTGAAACAGGCTCCCCAGGGAAGTGGTCACAGCACCAAGCCTGACAGAGCTCAAGAAGTGTTTGGACAATGCTCCCAGGTACATGGTGTGATTCTTGAGGTGTGTCCTGAGTAGGGCCAGGAGTTGGACTTTGATGATCCTTGTGGGTCCCTACCAGCTCAGAATATTCTGTGATTACTTACTGAATTTGTAGCACATTGATTACTGTGCATTTGTTCTGAGGTTTCGAGAGCAATGGAATAAAGTGAATATAACAGTCAATAGCTGGGAAAAGTAAAGGAAGGAAATTGAAGCGACAACACAAAATGTAAAAGAGAAATCAACCTGTATTAAATAAACTTATTCAAGTTACTTAAAAAGTAACTGTACAAAACTGTATAAGCCAAAGCATAATCAGTCAAGTAACTGAGTTCTCTGAGACAAAGGTTTCTAGAAGGGTGCATTAAAGGTGAATTTGAATTTACAGCTGAGTTACAATCAAATTGGAATGCAAATGGATAAGAAATAAGAAGTGAATTCAGTCAGGAGGTGTTGATATATCCTTTTTTTGATCAGTCATAACAAGGCAACAGTGTTAAACATTTGGGATATTTCACTTTTATCTCAGTTTTTTAAACATCCGTTAAGATGTCAAGGTGTTTTACAACTTGTAATGAAGCTTGTGAGAGATGAATGGTGGGCATTAACCACTATTTCACTGTCACAGAATGAGAGGGATGGAGGCTGGAGGGGTGATTTGCACCTTGGGTGTCTTCAAAATACTGACAAGGACATTTGTTCATTATTAGTAGTACCTGAATACTGAAAATCTGCTAAAAGCTGCATAGGGGAAAGAACAAAGAGAAAAAAAATCCCTTCCTTTGAGTCAAGAATCAAATAAATTAATATAATTAATTCTGTGTATTAGCAGTGATCAGTAAATTGATGCTTCCTATTCCTTTATGCAAATTCCCAAAAAATTCCTCAAGAAGATTCTGCCTAAGGATGATCTATGCAGAAAAATGAACCAAACCCCAAGAATCCAAACAATCCCTCTTAAGCCCTGCCGCAAAGTGCACAACATTAAATACAAATGTGGTTATTTTTATATTAAGTATGATTTTATAAGATCAAATACTTATATTGATACAGAAATAAGACTATCAAATAAAATAGGGTTTTTTTTCATAACAACTTAAATGCTGATGCCATTACTGGTTAAAGTAGACACAAAGAAGCAGAGATTTTTGCTAGATTTCTCAAAAGCCTAGTTGTATTTCATTGCTATGCCTACAGCACCATTGCTACTAAAAACTTTAATTAAACTACAGATACCATAGCATATGCCACGCATTTTTCAGCTCAGGAATACAATTACGGAATATTTCTCATCTGGTAAAGATGCAATTGTACATATTTTATCTAAATGAAAATTTGCAATATAATAACTCTCTAATGCTAATGGTAAAAATTACCATGTAAAATTACAGTGATGTTGCTAAATTAGTTACTAATTAAAAACAACAATACAACTGCAATACAGAATATCTATCACCATAGGCACTGGGAATAGCCAACTTGTTTATTTACCAAACTCAAAAATGGTTTATTCAAAGGAGAAAGAGGAATTTTTAAAAAATATTTCTCAAATTTAAAATTTATCTTTAAAAATCAAATGGAAATACTGTAATGACAGTCAGAATATCACTTCATAAACAACATTTCTACTTTCTTGCAACAGCATTTCATGCTAATAATGACAGATGGAACCAGAAGCAAATTTCAGAAAATGGATTAGAAAAGTGAAAAGTTAAATAATTTTTGCTGCAGAGATTGTCTGGGAATGTTCAGCCACAAAGTCACCACTGCTTTAAATACACCTCAAACGGACAATAAATAATGAATTTTTTCCACAGATTAGCTCAGTATGGAGTTGTTTTGACAAATTTCAAATGCATTTAACCTGAGATGAGTATTATGAAAATTTTTAAAAGGCTTCTAAATTGAACAGAGAAGTCTCTTTCTGCTTCTATTCAGCTTTAAAGTTAATTTTATCCATATTAATGGTGGACAGACAGGCAAAAATACAGATAATGAAACACAACACATAGATTCAACAAGTGTTCAAGCCAGTTTTAATACAATGCGCCGTCACTAAGATCCTTTGTCACAAGGAAAGACGATGCCTCTGTGAGGACTTCTTTTTTGTAATTTTATAAATGGATACTAAAACCCTGATTTAATTTACCCTGATTTAATTCACATCACAGATGCCATCATTAACTTACAACCTATATAGACCTCACGTGAGACAAACACCCACGGAACTAAGGTTCCTGATTCTTCCAGAATAGCTTCTGTTGAGATAATACTTGAATACATTTTTATTAATAACTTTAGTTTTAAAGAATACCTTTTAGTTATAAGGATATTTCTATTTCCTTGCATATATATCCTTCACTCTCCTTTAATTATGGCTCTATAACCTGTTTTGATAATTCTGAAAAAAAATTACGTATTTTAAAAAAATTTTCTAAATTTTGTAGTCTCACTTTCCTTTTAATAATAAAAGGATATTTAATAACTTTCATAATTTTGCTTTTTATATTCCACCACTTATGGAAAAAAAAAATCCCAAGTGGCTAAAATATTATTCAAGAAAATGTCATGATCTTCTTTCCAGACCACACAAAAATGGAAGTGACTGAAGTCAATGCCAGGACTGGATGATCACTACAGTGAACAGCATGGCAGGTGGGCAGTTTACACCATTGCTCCTAGTACACATTTGGAAGCTGAGGAGGAAGACAGTCATGTACATCTCATTTCCTAGAGGCCACCTTCAAGAGATTTCCCTTCATGGATTTCATCTTCCTTTACCAGATACAGCTGTAAAATAGGATGTTAAGTCCTATGCTATTTTTGCTAATCCCTATAAGCTTCTGTTTGTAGATGCAATTACGGTATGTTGATTTGTTTTACCATCCAGTTCTTAAAGACATACTAATTTCTTGGCACCAGCAGCAGTAGTTCCTTTCGTGAGTAGGAAGTGTGTTGTGATATGCACTGTCTAAGCACACTCCTACCCAGAAAGCTCATCATTCAACTACAAGCCTAAAGGGAGCAAACACATGGCTACATTTAGGCAGAGAACATCACAAAAAAAAAGAAAAAAAAAGGATGAAATATTGAACTGCTGTCCACTTACTATTAATAAATCTTTCCTCCTTTTTTTTGTCTTTTAAAAGCTCAGGTCTCTAGTTGTTCTCTCTCCAGTATCTTTTGAGTTTTCCGGCCTTTCTCTAATCATATGCACTAAAATCTAGGAAGTGAATCTTAGAAGTTTATTCAGCTATCCTGAGCAATTTGTATAAACTCTATATGATGTGTTTCATGTATTTTTTATTTTATGCACACTATAAGAGCAATTAAATACATGGAATTATGAAAACACCAAGGAGAAAAGAAATCCACTAACTTTGCTTCTATGTGTGGAAAAAACCCATATAGATACTGAAAGCCAAACAGTTTTAAGTCCAAGCTGCTAAAATAATGTCTATTGAAGCAGTTACACCCGAAAAAGTGCATATATAGAATATGGTATCTGTTTTATTATCTATGTAGTTGTAGCACATGGTTAACAGTTTGAAAAAGAAGCAATTTTAAAATTACCTACTAAAATTACATAAAATACATCCAGTAAAATACATTCTTCATTCTCTAGATTACATATAAATTTATGACCTGTGTTCTATGCATATGGTGAGGAGTTGTGTGTAATGGTGCAGGTACTGTTACGACTACAACTCCCCAGACACAATTCTTCATTTTGAGCAGCTTGTTGGTTTGCAGACCCCACCAGACCTATCAAGCAGTACTGCATTATTTGGTTGCTCGGTTCTTGATAGATTTGCAATAATCTTCAGTTCCAAAGACTGCATAACTCAGATACACAGGATACGTCTTATGATTATTATAAAAACAAGGAAAATCTTAAGGATATTAGCACATGGCTGGGTACTGGGAGCAGATTATGAGATTTCTTTCTAGAAACTGTGGCTTGTATAACATGAAGTCTATGTTTCTAGGAGTACTGCAGCAGTGCTGATGTGTTCATGACTGGAGTACATTGCTAATGTGTGCGGCTATGAGCATCCAGTGAATATTTGTTTCCTCTCTTCAACTCACACGTATTTCCTTAGTTATCTCCCTAAGCAATTATTGCTGTTCATGTGTCTTAAGTTTTCTTGTTAAGGATAAGGCAAACCAAACCTACCTTACAGTGAAGCTAGGCACAAAAATCATCATTTTCAAAAATCCCAGACAAGTGAGAACACTGTGTTTTCTCTAATAAATATAACAGCAGAAGAAGGACTTTCCTGATGGACTCTCACAATGTTAACTTTTGCAGAGACATCTGTAATTAATCAGCTAATAAGACCTGTTGCTATTCCCCCTGTGTGCTTTAGCCCTCAGAGACTTGCATTCTGCATGGGCAGAGATATACTTAGCAAAAATCTGAATATGGTAAAGTTTGGCCATTATTAAGAGATTGGAGATGCCCAGACTTACTCTGTAAAGACAACAGAACACACAGAAACATTGTAAGGGTCCCAGCTGACATGTCTTCTGTGCTGTACACTTTGAAGAATTCAGTATCCCAGCTTTTCCTCCAATGGCATTTCTTCCAATAATTTGTACTTTTTCCATGCACAGAGGCAGAACACAGATGGAATCATTCTGTCTTGGCATGTACTTCGAGTATAAAGTTTTTATGATTCTTCATAAAGTATTTGGAATATATATAAAGCGATATCTTTTCACCAACAGAAACATAGCTAGGTAAAAATCACAGCTTTAGCAAAGCAGAATTTCTATTGAAGTTAGTGTTAGTATTGAACTTTGAAGCATGTACTACCTCATTTGTCCAGGAAAATACCCCAAAACCCCAGTGCTAACACTTTCACTTGCAGTAAACAAATTAAAACTAGTATTTTCTTTACATGCTACTAAATACAATACATTGCCTACTTTCTCATTAGAAGAGGAAAATTTAAAGTGCTTATCCAGCATGTGTTAGGATTTAAAAAAACCAATGAGGTGCATAGGCTGCTAATTTTATTATTTGTTTTCAGATAAATCCTCAAATTACAGAACGATTTATAAATGAAAATAATTTTTCAATACTGTATTATGAAAAATGTTCTGAACTCTCAAAGTATGTGAGATTTCATGTAGTCTAACGTATTCTAAAACCATGACAGCTTCCAGAGCCGGACTAGCTTGGTGCTCATACACCAGAGTAAATGATCTGATTAAATGCATTTTTCTTATCCGGTCTATACTTGTAATCTTCTAGCACATTTGTGGTATACATGTGCAAATTCTTAGGTAACAGCAAACCAGCATCTTGACAGCAGAAATGAAAAACTAACAGCAGTAATCTTAAAACAAGTTCTTTTTGCCCACCATAAAAGAGTTAAAAGCCATAAATACCAGCTGGAGAAAAATGTGTGCCTATTTCTTTTCCACAAGCATGTACTCTAAAAGACATTCAAATTTATATAAATTGTAAATTAATTTTATATTTATTTCTACTGAGGAGAAAATAAAGTAGATTGGGGAGGAGGGGCTTGTTTCTCAATATAAGCATTTTGAACAGACTCCCTAAATTTAAATATATTACAATGCTTCAAAATTTATGAACACATTTCAAACATTTCATACTGCATGAAATTAAAGCTCTTATTTTTATTGAGTCTATTACTCTCCCATAACTTAAGATATATAAAACACAGGTGTTTGTATGAAGCAATTTCCCCAGGTTCTTGTATCTAAGCACTTTTGGAGCATAACTATTTTGGCTTGTCTGGATGTTCTGCATTAGGATGATACAAACCAGACTAGGCTCCTTTGATTCATAAAAGTAGTTTTTCATTACCAGATCCAGAGCTGTACCTCTACAAAGTAAACATCCATTTAACCAGGGAGAAATAAACCAAACAAATAACCTAGCAATTTTTTACCAAATTTGAAATTCTGTGGGAGATTCAAGAGGTCCTGGTCTTCAACATAACCAGATACAACCGTGTTCCCTCTGGCCCAGCATATGAATAGATATTGTTTCATGGGTAGATCTTGCTTCTGCCAATAAACAAGAGACAGTTTAAAAACAGAAGAACAGGACAATATCCTTTCTTTGCTGCTGGTAGGGGTAAAGTTCAAGTAAAACATAACCAGAATTTCATGCTCCAGGTGTATCATTTGATGTATTTTAAAGATTAAACTTTAATTCTTTACTGAAAACTGCATAGACTGAATTAGACATCTATTCAGAGCTTTGTCAGTTTAATGGACTTCCAGATACCACAAAGTCTTTCAAACAGCTTATCCAGAATAAGGATTAAAGAATTAAGTATTTATCTCTGCTCTGGCACAGAGAGGATTTATAATGCTGAGAAACTAAAAGAGCATTTTTCTCACTTCTGTTCATAGAGTCATCTTCTTTCCCCCTGTGGTACAGTCTTGCTGTTGGCCAACACTGATTCCAGATCACTCAAGAGGACCTGAAGGACAGGCCAGCCTCCTCTGCTTCAGCACTGGGGACTGCAGCATCACAAGTGTAGATGAGATGAGGTTACTCATCCAGTTGTAATCAAATACACACAAACATGTAAAATGGCCATATTCATGTATTTTATATGTATTAAGGTGCATATAAAGCTTTCAGTGGACTCAACTTGTTCACTCAGCCAGTAGAGTGTGACAGGAGATAACCAACAGCCAGTCTGCAAGAAATGAACCTCATCTTTCTATCACAATGAGATCTCATACACAGCTTAGCATCAGCTTGACAGCCACATACGATAAATAGTAAACATTCCACTTCTAGCGCTGTGCTACCCTTCTTTCACACTTGGAGAAGTGCTCCCATCACCAACCATGAAGTACCATTACTTTGAAGAAAAACGAAATACATAAACAAAGAATAGAAAAAATCAAAAATCAGGGGTCAAATAAAATATATTTGAATTCATACTATTTTTTTTCTCCCTCTTAGACCTTTCCTATAATGGTGCCTGCAGGGACACATGCAACTAAAACTAAAATTCTACTAAAAGTACAATAACTAACAAAGATTTCCAGCTTGATAGCAAATTTCTGTTATAAACTTGGATACAGTGTTCATTTTCTCCCAACAAGAAGTAGTCTGTGCTACCAAAAATACTTTAATCAGAAATATTTTAATATCATGCAAAATACTTCCATTACTGCTTTGAAATTAGAAATTGAACAAGTTATCTTTTTAACTTATAATAAAGGTGTTGCTTTCCCTATTATTACAATGAGAAAACTAACAGAGAGTCATACATGCATGATGATATCAGACACATTTTAGGATTCAATCACTCCCTAGCAGATAAGAACTTGCTTCTTTGAGGTTGTTGCTTGACAACAGGAGATGAAATTGCTGCTTCTAACTGTTTAAAATGCTAACACAAGCAGTGCAAGCCTATTGTAAACCTGATGAGGTTTCAATACCTGATGTTGATAGGTGGTGCCATAGAAACCAAATGAACGGTAAAAAAAAAAACCAAAACAAACCCCCACACACCAAAAAAACCTCACCACCACAGAAACCCACAAACAATCATAAAATATTTCAACACTATACTGATATGTGACAAAAATGGGTAATAAATTTCAGGATCGAGTGTGCAATTTTTTGTACATGTGAATGCATGCAATTAACCAAAAAAACCTCAATACAAAATGTCTCAAATAAAAATTAAGTATTCTACTTTTTTTGTGGTATTTGCTAAAGAATTTGAAGTCTAGAGACTTTACTTACTAAAAATAAAATATTAATATTCTATTAATATAGAACATTAAAATTCTGGAGGATAAGGTGGTGTTCTGCTCCATTTTCTATTGTATTCAGTGGGTCTTTAAGTGGTAGCCAGCTGGGAATGACTTTGCGAGTGATGTCTTTTCATAGCAAAATCCTCTGGATATTTCAATGCCTTACACCAGTTAATTTTTTTTAAAATAGTATTTAGCCTTGCTGTCATTACCAAAAATTCTAGAGAAAGTGGGAATTCTGTTGTTCAGAAAAATACATTCAACTAAAATACACCCTATAACATAGCTGTAGGATGCTGTTGCATATTTATATTTTATTTAAGGCTTACATTTTTTTCACCATTAGGAGGTTTTTTCCCTATAATTACAAAGTTGGATAACTCTAAGAAACTGTGGTATAGCTGCTGAAATTCTAAATGCTCTCTCTGTTCCAATGCCTTTCAAAGCCTTAATGCAAAACGCAATTTAAATGTGACATCTGGTAGAGTTATTAAATGTAGCAGCTGCTGAGGAAACATAAAAGGATTCTTCTTTTAAATAGAAAACAAGCTGACATTTTACAAACATTTATTCACCATTTCAGCTACTGCTATACATTACAGAACACTAAAATAATCAGAAAGAATTTGAACGATCTGCAAAACAAAAGTACCTACTAAATTACAAAGACAGCAGATGTTTCAGCATTTATTTCTCTTTAAACCCTCTGCTTTCACACATTTCCAGGTCAAATATTCAGTATATACATTTTTTTCCTCCTATTAATTTTCAGCTGCATATTCCACTCCATAGGACATATGACATTTTGCTAACTTATCCTGAAACCATGTCTCAGCCAGATCACAGAGGTGCAATATAATTACTGGCCCATTATAACAGCCTTTGTTTGATTCCTCCCACCTCTTTTCTCTAAGTAGTAGCTCCTTGAACTTCAGGTGTCTGATTTGCATGATCACAGCAGTCTTTGTTGTGAAACCATTACTAATTTTGCTGCATGCATATCTTTAACCAGGCGTGCCTAATTGGTGTGGAATAAAGCCTTTTCACTACCAGTATGTATCACAAATCATTTTACAACTAGCATATTGCTAGCATATGGTATGTGCAGTTTGGTTTCAGGCACAGTCAAAACAGAAAATTATCAATAGACTAACCTAGCCCTCTTTACACAGGGAAGTATCTTTCTAAAATTATGCCTCTTGACTTCACATTAGAAACTCTTATCCTCAGAGCAAAACCTTCCTCTCAGGAGGGAATGCAGCCATTTTGGTGGGCTTTTTCCTTTGGTTTTTGTCCTACGGTCTTGACTTTGCTTGCAGTTATATTGTACTTACTTTTCCTTACAAAGTTGTTTATTTCTAAGTTTACTTGTCCAGTATTCATTTAAGATCTTGGAAAGACAAATATGTATATATATATATGTATATATAAACTATATTAAGAAAGAAAGAAATGCAAAAAACAAAGTAAATTTTGTATTCTTTTTTTCAAAGGAAATTGCGATCGACATAAGAAGAATGATAACTTGCTCACCTTGACCTGGGAACTCATTCTCTAACAATTTCTTTCCAGCTAATGATAAACAGGCTCTTATGGATGATACACAGCACCAAATGAGTCTAAAGGGCACCGAATCTTAAAGCTGATAGAAATATCTAACAGAATACTGGTAGTGCAGTGATTGGCTTACAGTGGCTCTCAATTCTGCAATATAACAAAGACAAAAAAAAAAAAAAAAGAAACACAGTGGATTGTGGGGGTTGTTGTTTGGGTTTTTTGTTTGTTTTTTGGTTGGTTGGTTGGTTGGTTGGTTGGTTGGGTTTATTGATAAAAATTGAAGTTAGAGAGTAGATTTAACAATAGGTAGGGCTTGGACCACTCGGGACAAAAAAGTCTGCAAAAAGAAAAAAAAGAAATTAAAAGAAACGCATCTAGCATGTCCAAAACATCAGACTCCATTAAACCATGCAAATTTCTCTTCTTCAGGAAGATTAAATGTATTTTATACTCATTGCCAAGTACTCATATTAATTCACATGCTAGTAATTTCCTTTACTTAGAAGCACAAGGCCTAAATTCTCACTGCAAGGTCTATTTTTCATAGCAGTCATAGTATCACGGAATGGCCTGGGTTGGAAAGGACCTTAAAGATCATCTAGTTCCAACCCTTCTGCCATGGCAGGGACACCTTCCACTTGACCAGATTACCCGGAGCTCCATCCAACCTGGCCTTGAGTTCTTCTAGGATTGGCGCACCCACAACATCTCTGGGCCACCTGTACTAGTGCCTTATCACTCTCACAGTACAGAATTTCTTCCTAATATCTAAGCTAAGCCTATTCTCAGTTTGAAGCCATTCCCCCTTGTCCTATCATGCTCTTGTAAAAAAACAAAAAATGTTTCTTCTGCTCTCTTGAAGGCTCCCTTCAGGTACTAAAAAGCTGCAATTAGGTCACCCTGGAGTCTTCTCATTTCTAGGCTGACATTTTCTTTCACATGTACAAAAGAAAAACTTTATTGAGTCTTGTGAGTACTGAATAACTCAAGCTGTTACGTGAACTTTCTGTTCTATGAAAAAGGTGGTTTGGCAACCAGTCCCAAACACTCACTCTCACTTCTTTTCTTGTATTCAGCCAATCTCTTCTCAGATGTGTCAATGCAACTGTTTATTTAGGTGGCTTCACTTGAAACTGAACCATCAAATTACTCATGGCTATAAGTCATTCACGTCACAACAGAGTCAGGAATGAATTTTTATATCCTCTCTCTGCTGTCTCAGACCCAACTTTGAACAGCAGTCATGTGAAAGATGGCCTGGCCATCTCCCTGCTGATCAATTAAATCAACGATCATGTGGTAGAAACTGGCTGTAATTTTACCAAGATTTAGGGGATGAAAGGCAACTTTTCAGTGCTCACAGACAATTCTCATAGGCCCAGACCCAAAAAAGACTAAATTGTGGAGCAAAACTTCAGTGAAGCTTGGATGTTTAGTTCCGAAATATAGTTATTCTGATGCTTCAGACACTCAAAATCTTGGAAACACTGACATTTTTAATCATTAAGTTTTCCTGCATGAATAAATGCTTCTGTTATAAATTTCTCTATGCCTGTCTATACTTGCAAGCATCTTAACTAGATTAAATAGCAAGAGTCATGCTCTTATTTGCCACCTATGCCAAAGAAATAACTAACTCTTGTAGAAGTCACATGTCCAAGAAATCCCACACTATACTATTTCAGTCATCCAGGAAAGTTTTAGGGTTTACGGCATTAAAATCCCAAACTAGAAAATTTCCCATTTGCTATAATTGAACTGCCTGAAATTTATTTTCCTACTAAGAAATTATTTTTAAAAAGCCCCCAAAAATCTTGGATAATATTTGAAAGCAAGCCTAGTGTATAGTGCTTTGTAGTAGTTTAATTCTACTGTACTGGAATACCACAGAAAGGGATTTGTTTTATTACAAGATAATTGAAAACTGTAGGAAAACACAGGCATTTCATACACAGTGAATTTTACCATACCATAGAATTTATGACCAGATTTCTGTTTTCAGCCTGCCATATGATTTAGCCAAGATATGCCAGTATAAAAAGTTTTGTTTTCTCCTTTCATTGCTTCTCTCCTTGAAGCAGTGCTTTAAAAAAATGATCATATTATACAGCTGTGGTTACCCCAGGATGATACTGAGGACTGTGCTGACCAATACGGTCCCAGTGTTTGTCTGCATCCCTCTTCAATAGTTCTTGCATTATATTTATGTGACTCTGTTAGGCTGTTTGAAGCAAAGATTATTTTTTCATTACACAAGTGAATGGTGGTTAACAGAAGGGAAATCTCAAGTTCTAGTACCTTGCAATTAAAAGGAAGTCAACAGTCATGTTAATTACGACGATGAATTGCTGGATGGGGATTGAAATCACTGCATCTACCACAAACTTATTTTTGGAGTTGTGAAATTTATGCTGTATGGATTTATACACTTCTCCTCCTCTCTCTGTTTGAATATAATGTAAATCTGAATGAAATCTAGTGTCTTCTGATTCCTATATAAAGGGACAATTAAGTAGGATGTTAGAAGACATCTTTTAGATTTAATTTTCCTTATCCCTGAAAGTGATCTTTTGTAATGCTTTAAATAAAACTTTAGAATATTTAAGACTTCCTAACCAAATTAAGGAGATCAGAAGTTCCCCTTTTTTCCCTTTGAAAAAAATAAAGTTATTAAGCTCTTTATGAATGAAGATATTTTTTAAAAATCTTCACTGAATAAAGCATGTCCTTTTACCCTTGTAAAATGATCTTTTTTTACAGCTGCCAAAAATAATTTCAAATGGAAAATTGAAGTATTTTATTTAAATTAAGTTATACAGTTTCCTCAAATGGATACCTCAGCAAAATATAAACTAATTTGTTAAGGACATAATTTTTGTATCAGCTGTTTTGTTGGAAAATTCTTCAACCAAAGTTTTAACAGAAAGCTTTAAGATATTTAATAAAATTTTCCTATTGGATTTAAAGTGTTAATCTTGCATAGATATCTTCTGAATTCCTAATATATCTTAACTTTGCACCTTCAGTCTTTTGCAGCTTTTATTAAAGCCTGTAGAATAACTGTTCAAAGACTATACAAGATATCTAAAGGATTACAATAAACCTTGGGTTTATATCTTTGAATGAGAACTGACAATAAAACATAGTTTCACAGAGTATTCAAATTAACCTTTAAGGATAGTCGCAGCGGTATCAAAAAAAAAACCCCAAACCCCAAACTTGTTTTTCATTCAGACTTTTCAGTCTTCAGAAAGGTCCCTGGAGCCCTTTGTATCATCAGTGTGTTTGTGTTGGATATCTATATAGCAAGCAATGGCAATAGTGGCAATGGATTTCTGCTTTTATGAAAACTGAAAATCATTCCAGTCAGATGCCCCTAAGCAAATCTAAGCAAAATGACTTTGGGGACCATCCATTCAGATCTAAGTGATTTATAGCAGAAACCTGCCAATGAAGCAAGGAACTTCTGCATAGGAAAGTCACAAGTTACAACAACACATTACAGACTTGAAGCTAAACCAGTATGAAAAATCATTGGGAAGAAGTAAACATTTTTCTAAGTTACATAACTAGAGATTGAAATTCTTCGTATGAAAAATAGGAGGAAACATTAAAAAAACCTTGTCATACACTTGTATTAATTGTTATAGAGGTCTCACCTAGTAAACAAAAAACTTTATACACATTGATGCATCAAACAATTTAATGCATTAACCTGAGAATTGTGCATTTGTTTACTATCATTATTTTTTCTCTTTTCATTAAAATGCACACTCCTCATATTTGAAGGTGGTCTTGCTCCCTAAATGGTCTCAAATAAGAAAAATTTGGCATGAAATGACTACTACAGCTTTACTATATAAAGTATACAGCATCACATTACACTTGTACAACACTATGAATTTACTAAATTTACTAAGAGGGTTCAGCAAAAATAGCATGTCCATGGGTTAGAAAGCTCTTTCATGATTTGGGGGCCTGTGAAGCATCTGTTCCTTTGAGCCTTCTCCTAGCTTCAATGTTATACTGATCTTAGCCTATGTCTTTATAGCAGGAACATCATGGCCTGATTTTCTTTTCAAGGAGGAAAATAAAATAATACTGAAATCTTAAGGCTTATACGATAACACAAATATACTAATGGTAAGCATGATATGATGAAATTAAGCACATAGCCTTACAGAGAGACATGTAAGCACAGAGATGTCTTCGGACAGGTAGTGCTCTATTTGAAAGTGCCCTCAAGTGCATCAATGAGCTTTTTTCATTCTTCAGTGTCCACTGCGTTTACTTCTGGAGAGTGCTTCAGAAACTGTATATCATACAGGTTCAGGAAAGGTCCATGTCTCAGAGGGAGGCATTCTCTCCCTCTACCGCTAAGGGAAGGTCTAGGAAATAGACTGAAGTTAGGAGAAGTGGGGACAACTGTAGTTATAGTCTTCCTGAAGGCCATTCAGCTACTCACTTTGTACATTCACCAATAAATTCTTTTCCCTACAGGCACACAGCTGAAGCAGAGAATATCCTTCTTTGCAAGATTCTCTAAACTTTTAGCTTGGGCGAAATTTGAGGAGAAGAGATACATATAGTCAGTTCCCCACAGCTGGAAAAAAAGGTCTCCTAGTACCAGTCTAGGTAGTGAGTAAACATCATGGCACCAGTTTTTTAAAGCAACATCCTAAAAACAACTTAATAATAAACAAATGGGACCTTATCAACACTTTAGAGGAAGGGAGTGTATTTACAGGTACATATAAAACTGTCATCCCTATATTTGATGGTGTATTGGGTTTCCATGGCCAGGTTTTGGTAGTCTGGGGGTTATAGGGGTAGCCTCTCTGAGAAGGTGCCAGAAGCTTCCTCCATGTCCAGCAGAGCCAATGCCAGCCCACTCCAAGATGGACTTGCCACTGGCCAAGGCTGGGACAATAAGAAATGACCGTAATTTCTCTGTGATAGCATATTTAAGAAGGAAAACCAAAAAAGGTCTTGCACAGATGTAATTGCAGCCAGAGAAGACTGGGTGGAGAACATGTGGGAGAAACAACTCTGCAGACACCAAGGTCAGTGGAGAAGGAGGGGGAGGAGGTGCTCCAGGCACTGGTGCTGAGATTCCCCTGCAGGCTCGGGTGCAGATCGTGGTGAAGCAGCTGAGCCCCTGCAGCCCATGGAGGTTCACTGGGGATGCAGAGATCCACCTGCAGCCCATGGAGGAGACCCACACTGGACCAGGTGGATGCCTGAGACATGTGTGTAAGCCAGTGGAAGGCCTGTGCTGGAGCAGCATCCTGGCAGGGACCTGCAGACCCATGTAGAGAGGATTCTGTGCTCCTCCAGAAAACCAGGAACAGGTTTTCTGGTAGAAATTGTGACCCTGTGGGGGACCCACACTGGAGCAGCCTGAAAGGCTGCACCTTGTCCGGTGTAGAAATATTAGAAATGTAGAAATTTTAGAAATGTTAGAAATATTTTAAAAGTAGACCACTAGGATAAACTGACACTTCATCTGTTGAAAACTCTAACTCTTTTTCCACCAGGAAACTCATTCAGAAATTAAGAGACTAAGGCATTACAGGCAATAGTGTGATTCTGCAGATCAGTGACTCAATATTCTGTGAGATTAGGGGAAATATCAACTCTGTGACTATTTCAGGAGATATTAAAACAATGAGTATCTTGTCAGATACAGTTATGTTTTATCCTGTCTTCATCTTAACCCTGACACATAGCAGACAGGAGAGTGTCATGGTTGAACCCCATTTGGCAACTTGGCACTGCACAGCTGTTCACTCACTGCCCACCCCCACTGGGATAGGAGGAAGAATTGAGAAAAATAGTAAAATACATGGGTTAAGACAGTTTAATAGATAAAAAAAAAGCCACACACACAAGAAAAGCAACACAAGGAATTAATTTACCACTTCCCATTGCCAGGCAGTTGTTTGGCCACCTCCAGGACAGAAGGGCTCCATCACATGTAGCAGTGACTTGGGAAGACAAACGCCATCACTCCAAAAGTCCCTCCTTCCTTCTTCTTCCCCAGCTCTACATGCTGAACCTGACACCATATGGTATGGAGTATCCTTCTGGTCAGCTGGGGTCAGCTGTCCTGTCTGTGTCCCCTCCCAGCTCCTTGTGCAGCCCCAGCCTTCTTGCTGGTCAGGGCTGATGAGGAGCAGAAAAGGCTGTGACTCTGTGTAAGAACTGCTCAGCAATAATGAAAACATTCCTGTGTTATCGGCACTGTTTCCAGCACAAACACAAAACACATCCCCATATGACCTATTAAGAAGAAAATTAACTCTATCCCAATCATAACCAGCACAGAGTGTAAACTTCCTCAAGATAAAGAAAGATTTTAAAATATTCTACTTTGTTCCTCAGAGTTCCATTTTTTCATCCCCTCTGGGCAGAGTGATGTTTGCTCACTTTTTGAAATGCTGTAACTTGCTGCATTCAGGTCAGGATCTCGAATGGATGAAAGCATTTTCTGAAATCCATTGAGCATCTAAACTTTAGAGAAGGATGAATCTTAGGATATAAGCCTGTTCACATTTTCTGCTGAATGGTTTCACACTGCTCAGCTCAACATTCTGAGTCAACCAAACTACTTAAGAAGCTGAGGTACACTATACAGAAAAAAAATGCCCAAAACTTATTTATTGCAGTACTTACCTCCTAGGCATCAGACCTTATTTGATCTAGGCTTAGCTTGCATTTTTTCATTTTACTCTAAGTTTTTGCTAATAAAGCACTTGACATGTCTGTCAAGTGTTAATGCAGAAATCAGCATTTTGATCATGTCTGAAGGCCTTTATAAAGCCATAGGTCAAAATAGAAACTATGGACTGAAATGCTCTGACAGCATTGTGTCTAAGATCAAATAATGCTAGCTGTCCCTTTTGTCTTTATTGCCTGAAAATCCAGTTACTGCAGATGCTATTTTCCTCAAATATCCCTTTAGAGGCAGATGAATTCTGTATTTTCCCTGCATATCAGGGATCTTGACTCATTCCATCAAGCACTCTTCTTAGATTTACTGTTTATTTGACCTTGAAAATATGAATCCATGACTGGATGCATGGATTGACTGCATATTGCTTACAAGCACCTGAAAGCCAGAAAAACAAATTCCTCTTAACTAAACAAATCATCTTTCCATCTATCTCTTCTTCCCTTTAGGTACTTCACATGGCTAGAAGAATTTAAGATGATTCATGAAGAAAAAAAAAGCCCTAGAACCAGTTTTGTGAAAAAAAAAAAATTAAAAACATAATTAATTTTCAATTACCTAATGACAGTCAGAAGCCAGATTCATGCTGTAAACGAACATTAGTTGAAAGCTAATCCCAGGACTTCCAGTCATTCCAACTGCTGGTTCCTTCAGATGTTTTTCTTCCTTCATTTACAATAATTTTTCCACTGAGTCTCATTAAACATATGAAATCTCCTGACCAAGAAACCCGCCTGTCTTCATCTCTTCAGAACAGAGTTTTCATTTTACAGTTCTTCAATGAATGATAATTGCATATTTCATGGAGTACTAGAAGCGGAAATTTAACTCAGTAGTGTGTAGTAAAGAGGTAAAATACAAAGAACCTGTGCTTTGTACATTCTCAAATGCTTCTGCGTTCACAAGTGATTCCAGTCCAGAAGCCTGAAGATTCCTTCACGATATGTACCTATTTGTTTATATATTTATGTTATGATGTCTTGATGTCACTGCTTATGTTCTGGAAACTGATTCTAAGGGGGCATTTACAGGGCAGGCAATGTCCAATTATTCCCCTGCTCCAGTATGGGTTCCTACTACAGAAGACAGTTCTCCATGAACTTCTCCCATGTGAGTCCTTTCCATGGCATGCAGTTCACACATCAGAGTGGGCCCCTTCCATGGGGGTCACAAGTCCTGCCAGGAACCTGCTCTAGCATAGAGTCTTCTCTCCATGGAGCCACAGGTCCTGCCGGGATCCTGCTCCACAGCAGGGTTCCCATGGGGTTATAGATTCCTTCAGGCATCTACCTGCTCCAGAGGGGTCCTGCAAAGGCCGCAGGTGGATCTCTGCTCCTCTGTGGATCTCCATTGGGCTGCAGGGGTGCAGCTGCCTCTCCGTGGTCTGCCCCATGGGCTGCAGGGGAATCTCTGCTCTGGCTCCTTGAGCACCTCCTGCCCCTCCTTCTTCACTGAATCTGTGTCTCTGCAGAGCTGTTTCTCCCACATATTCTCACACCCCTCCATATTCTCCAGAGGCTTTTACCATTGCACAGCAGTTTTTTCCCCTTCTTAAATACATCATCCCAGAAGTACTACAACTGTTACTGATGGGTTTGGCCTTGGCTAGTGGCAGGTCCATCTTGAAGCTGCCTGGCATTGGCTCTATTGGACATGGAGGAAGTTTCTGGCAGCTTCTCACAGAAGACACCCCTGTACACCCTCCCCCACACTACCATAATTTGGTGACACAAATCGAAAACAGAAAGGCAGGGGGATAATATCATTAAATAGATTTTTAAATATATGTGGTTTTTACTAATTGTGGGCTGGTAGTCCCTTTATAGAAATACGTATTTTAAACTAAGCAGTCACGCTCTTGAAAGCCTATTTGATTCCATAATCTCAATTAAAGACAAAGATGGATTTGGGGAAAGGAAAATAGTAGTTTTAACTGGGAAAGGAAACAGTATCAGTGATGCAAAACTACACAAAACTTTCCCTACATTTTTAAATAATAGCAGTACAATATTGGGAAAATTCTCTCTTCTCAAAACTTTAGAGATAAAACATAAAGTATGTTCAAATAATTTTTAAAGTTATTTCAAAACACAGAGAAAACAACAATATAGCTTTCATCACACAAATAGTATCTTAGAGCTCCTCTGTTATTTATTTTTCTCTCTATGATACATAGGAACTGGCAACTGTACATTACTTCAGCCTGCTGGCAGTAGAAATTTTCCCAAGGCTCATGTGCAAATTCTGAGGATAGAGTTATGTCATGCAAAGTGAACCTTAAGCTACTTTAAGTATTTTAATAAAATTAGAGCAAGGTTATTACTGAACCTGTGTTATGGAAGAAAAATAAGCTGCTGCTTTGCTGCTTGAAATTATTCAGTCAATCAGTTTCGGGCCTGAAATCTGTTCTGATTTCCCATTTCCCACGCCAAGTATGAGAAACTCAAAAGTATTCAGGAAGTATATTAGTATATCGGAAAATTACTTTAAATTGGCTAGAAGCCTAGAATTCTTCATCCTCTAGAGGTCAAGTCTTCCAGTTCATCATGAAGAATGCCTAGGAATAGTTTAAGCATGATACTTTGCAGTACTTTAAAACTGTGAAAACATTTCATAAAAAAAGCACAACATTATCATTTTATGTTTTGCTAATGTTGCAGAAGATAATCAAATGAAAGTTGGTTAAGGAAATTAACTTATTCATTAACTGAATGGATGGGTCTGATTTTAAGACTGCAAAAATAAAATTGCTTTATCATTTCATGTGTATTTAATATCCATAGCTTAGTGAAAAAAGACTGACCATAAATGTAAAACTAAGGAAGGCTAATGTCTAAATACAGTGTGTATTTGAAAGGAAGACCACAATGACCACATGTCTCTGATATTCTCTTTTTAAGTACACCATGGAAGCAATTCACCCTAAAAAAATAAAATATGCACAACACTCTAATGACAGGAAAAGTGCAGATGAATTTTTCTTACAATAAAAATAGATCTGAAAAAACATTAACTAAGACAGCCTCACAATAGCAACTCCGACAAAGTAAATGTCCCTGGGCTGTTTTTCCTTGATTACATAATGGACTTTAAGTGCAAATATGCAAAAACACAACATTATTTTTAACATCTTCTGCCAGAAGAAATGGGAGTTTATTTACTTCTTAGTGCTCACAGGTAATTTCCCTTGTCTACATGCATCGTTGAAGTCAGAGTAAGATGCTGTATATGGAAAAGTGTGTTTGCATGAGGTAAGATTGGAAACAGATACTCATGCAACCCCTTTATACTTTTACGTTTTGTCCTTTGTATGACATAGATGAAACAGATTTTTTTTTGTGCCAGCAGTAATATTCTTCCTTATTAGGAAGAAAATAGTATTTTTTCAACACAAGAGTACATTTGTCTGAACCAGTTAACAAAATGTGAATGACAAAACTGTAGTATCTCTTAATGGTGTCTCTGAACTGAGAGCATTACCGTGTTTTATTTCTATTTCTTTAGGGCCATGTAAAGCCATTTCTCAGCTTTTTTATCCTTTCCAGAGAAGGTATCTAATTGCCAAATTTAAAGAACATTTGGACAAGACCTAACCTTGAAGCTGCAATCTAAGCCTGAATTTTTAACAAAATGATTGCATATAAGGTAGACTGATCTATCTAACTCACTTATACAAAAAATAAACTATTTAATATTCATTGTATAAAATTATTACAAAAGAAAATTATTTTTCCTGCTCTCTTGATGAGAAGTGCAAATAACAATGTATAATTTTTTGTGAGAAGCATATACAAAGACCAGAATTTAAAAGACTTTATTTTGGTTATTCCGTACCAGAACAAGGAGCTGCAACATTAAGCTGTAAATCTATCATCTCTCATCATCATTAGATTTAAAATTATGGTCAAAAGAGAGGTAGGATGGCTGCAAATGGTACAATTTTTTTCATGGGCAATGGTCAAGATGTGCTCTATATCTATTAAATAACACTATCAGGTTGACTGACAGTATCATGCTGATTGGTTAAGATGCAGGCAGTGCCACAGAGTAGGACTGATATACACATTAACATGATCAGCAGTGTCACTTACAGAGGGACTAATAAGGGACATGTCTCCCTGTGAATGATTAGATAAGATTGTCCATAATTAGGTGAGATTATATTTTCTATGGCACTTGCTGCTTTAAAAAGAAGCATTTATGATAAAATATTCTAAACATTCTGACTTGTTTACTTTCAAATACTTTAATGCCAACTAATCATAGGGGTTTTTTCATGGTGAATGACCCCTTTTCCTTTCTGGATTTTTTTTTTTTTAATCTACATTCACATTTTCCATTTTCTTCCAGAGGAAAACCACTGATTGAGGCATCAAATAAGCTAATCAAAGAGAAGAAAATCTTGCCATGTTTAAGTAGCCTGACTGATATATAAGTAAGTTAGAATTTCACTGCTACTCTTCTTGAGTAATTCCATCGGTAGGCACTTTCAGAAATGATTAAGGGAAGGGTCTTAAAATATTTGTCACAGAATAACACGCTCAATCGTTACTGTTCTTCTCAACTCTTCTTTTCCATTATTTTATCATTATTTTATTTATTACAGTGCAGTCTAAAAGTTCATGTAAGTTTCTAATCACATGCCCTAGTATGTGCTAGGAGAGACTGCAGATAAATTCTGAGAGGTTATACACAAGGCATAGCATGATTTTTCCCAGACCATATTCCAGCCAAGAGTGGAATCTGCAATACAAAGCTGCATCTCTCAAAACCAAATCAAGTTTTACACAAAATGTGTTCTACAACCCCTCTTAGAAATAGAAATTATTGTTTTTAAACAACAGCAGGACCAGTTGGGAACTTTGTACTTGTTTCTCAAGATGGGTTGTAACTGTAGGGGAGAGAAAGGAAGAAGCTGATATGATGAGAGAAGCAAAATGATTGTAAAGAAGGGCCCTAGAAAAATGAAGAGGAAAATAAAATAAAATAAAAATTTTATCAGTGACAGTGAGAGGTTTAGTCAACATTCTTTATTTTTCTCTAGACAAACACAGTAACTAACACTCAATTATTTGCCACAGGGCTGTATCTGCAAGTGAAAAAAAATTTCCTTTTTTTTTTATATTAAACTATTTCAAACCTCAAATGAACATTTTCCTAAATTAATCTGGACTTTCTTCTACCAGTTCTAACCTGAGAAGATGGCTCTAAAAATTGTGGAATATTTTAATGAAGGGGAAAAAGGCTACAGTAAAGCCCTTGAGACTTCTGAGAGATAATTTCAGTCTTATAAAATGATAAGAATAATGAGAAAGGATGACAAAAAAGACATATGAAATCAGATTTTAGGGGAATGTGAATCAGAATGTATTCTATTTTAATATTGCCTTAGGGTTTGTATCTAGAATGTTCATGTTTAATATAAAATTGAAATGTTAAACTGCACAACAAAAATTATCAAACCTCTTTCTGTCGATAGTCAACAGAAAAGAGTTTGGATTTTGGTGTTATCTGTCTTTTCAGCATGGATACTCTATTTTAGAAAGCAATCATGCTGATCATCATACACATTATATTCTGGATTAGAATTTTTGAGTTTAGTTTCTTATCTGAGAAATACTTTGAATCAATCTAAGTTTATTAGTGAATAGCAGAATCTGAATAAAGGCTAAGCGTCTAATACAAATCAGATACAAGAGCCTTTCATCATTACAATGGTGCTTTATTTAGAAATCTATTTTTAGTATTACTGTATCAAAGTCCTCAGGCAAGGTTGACATGAAAATTTACTTGGGATGAACAGAATTTCCATCTAATGTCTGGAAATCAGCTAGTAAACATTTACGTTCAGGTCCCACATATTAACTGAGACCTGAAGTGAAAAGCAAGTTAAGTCCAGGCTAATCACCCGAAAAAAATTGCCATCTTTTTTTTTCGATGAGAGATGCTTGAAATAAAAGCTAAAAATACACCCATGCAACCAATGTACAAGGTGAAAAACATATTTGATATCTACATGCATAGGAGAAAACTCTTTTCTTCCTTAGGAATTAAAAATAATTAACAAACTATTATTTCCTGGTGAAAACAAGATTAAAATATTAAAATAAATTTAGAGATTAATGGATGGAAATATATTTCTATACATATATGCATATATACATATACATATACATATACATATACATATACATATACATATACATATACATATACATATGTTTTGCAGTTGGGTTAGTGGAAGCATATAATAATTCTGCACAATCTTACTGAAATCCTACTTCTATACTGATATAAGAAATCTATTTTTTAATGCAAATTGGAATTTATACATTGCTAAATCATGCATGACAATATTACAGTACTGAAAATTTATAGAGATTACAAAAGTCAGTCCTGGTTTTCAGCCTTGGTGCTTTCACCACAGAGTATGAAAGCCATAAAAATTACTCACACAATGAAAAGAGAAATCCACTGAAATACAGCTTATGCTGAGAGCAGGCTGCCCTAAAAACAGTCTTAGTTTTTCAACATTCCTCTTAGCTTTAAACCAACATACCCAGTTCTGCCTGCACTTTGTCTGATAAAGTAATTATATTAAGGATATTTTCATTGTTATCATTTTACAATCAGGGTAAGACTATTAGCCAATATTTTAAATGTGATATTTTAGAAAATACAGCAAGATCTGTAGAAAACAAATGCCAAGGAACCATATGTGCAAGACTTAGTCATTCATTTAATGCAGCTAGTTTTATTTATTCAATATAGTCTTGAAATTTACCTACAAGGAGGAATTGTATTTGGTTTTCATTCTCAGAGTTATGCATATAAGAAAGGCTACTCCATCAGTGCTCTAGTTGGGCTGCACTTTTGAATCTTATTTTGCAAACATCTCTGACTTGATGTCCATTGATTTGTGATTCCTTTTGGATAAAATGAAACTGCAAGATGCACTTGAGGAATCCATCTTAATAGAGTGTACAAGCAAAAGGGTATTTCAACTAATACTAATGCAAATTTAATAACCGTGAAATGTGTATATTACAAATTTAAGGAACAGCAGTCAACTAATGTGGAAGAGAGACATGATTTCCAGTTCAAATTTGAACTTTTTTCTTGAATCCTGAATTTTCCTATTCCAGCTCTGTGGTTCACATCATACGAACTGAGGCATATAAACAGGTTTCCTTTCACAGGAAAGTAAACTGGAAGGTACATTACAGAATTTATTGTGCTTCAGCTCCTGGTAAATCCAACAGGCCAGACTAGGTTATACTAGAGCTGAAGTAAAATCCCCAACAGGCACTGTGGATTTTGGATCCTCCACACCAACTGCTTCACTCTATGGTTTTGCTCCCCAGTATTTATTATAAGGATGAAATCAGAGTCACAAATATCCCTTTCTTTCATTCTTATGAACCAGGTCTCACCTCTGCCATCTATTATCATAGGATCACAGAATCTACTAGGCTGGAGAAGACCTTTGAGGTCATCAAGTCCAACTTATGACCTAACATCACCTTGTCAACTAGGCCATGCCACTAAGTGCTGGGTCCGCTCTTAATACCATCAGAATCACTTGAGGCTTTTAGTTTCTAATTAACACTTAATTCAAAAATTCAAGTTTAGAGATTACAGATAGTAGCAAATGAAAATAAATGTACACTGACACCACATAAACACACAATTTTGCTTTTGGCATTAAGCTTAAGTGATTACCAAATTTTCCACAGTCAGAAATCTCCAGTCTTTCAACTACTTCTCCTTTTGAAGCAGCATATTTTTTGTTACTTCCTTCTAGTTAAGTTTAAAAAAAAAATCAAAAGATAATGCTTTCAGAATGCTAAAGAATGCAAAGGTCAAGATGAAGTGGCATCTGTGTAAAGAGGCAACACCAGCCCCTAAAAGCTGGTAACACTATAAGTAGAACATTTCAGTTTACTTTTTGTAAATAAATGTAAATAATAGCTCCAATTTCAGTTTTATCAGGTGCCTTCTTGAAAGCCATTGTTTAACATCTGCCAAAAGTAACTTTTTGCCCTCGAGGTTTTGTGCTTACAGGATGCTCTCTGGAATTATATGAGAATACTTTTTTTCCCAGAAGCCTGGTTTGTTATAGTGATACAAATGCAAAGCCATTTCCATCCTCATTGACTTTTAACATTGATAACACCTACTTATTTTACACTCAAAGACAGCAGTTTTACTTCATAATTGTGTTCTTAATGATGAAATGGACAATTACCTCCTGAACAATTTGTATCATTTTAGTCCTGATTCACATGCCAGAAAAGCAAGGTCAAGCACTAACCCTCAAATAATGAAAAGAAACAGCAAAGGATGAAAGTTCATTTGAAAGCACAAACCTTAGGCTAACATATTCGTTTCCTCTCAAAGGAAGTTTTATGGGTTTGAAAATTGCTGTGTAGCAGTGTCTAGTTGCTTGTAAATCCAAGCCTCAGAGACAAGGCATGTCAAAGAAAAGGAATTTCCAATATGGGGACAATAAGTAGATGTCAGGCTGTGCCTTTTTTTTTTCCCCCTCAAATATATTTCTAAAAGAAGATAAATCCTTTGAAGTTTAGGCTGATTTGAGAAATTAAGCTGTCAAAGTTCAAACTGCTGCTTAATTTTGCAAACCTCACTGTTGCATAACCTCAAACACTTTGATCTTTTTTAGCTGCTTTACACTGGGACTTTGAGCTTCTACTTCTTTTTATATAACTAAAATATCTCATAAAAGTGTACGTTTAAATATGTTTTTTCTAACTGCATACATACAAAAGTATGGGAAAGGTTTACATTTCCACAAAGTAACATTTTGCTCATTTTTTTAATGTGTGGATATTTTTGATCTGAATTCCACGCTTTTTTAGAGTTCTTCACACTACCTAAGGAAACCACATTCAGGGCTGCTCTTTCAGACAAACTGGTGTCCTGGTCATTACGGTCATTATATGTCCCAGTGCATATTTTCAGTTGGATGCTCTGTACTTCATGCACTCAGATAGTATGTTCCTAATTGCATTGTGCCCCTCGTTATTAACGCTCTGCATAATTTTCTAATAGTGAAGGGAATATTTTGCCGCTAAAGTGGTTGTGTATTACTGCTATGTTGTTGTGCACAATTAAACAGCTGTTGCATCGGGAATGTTGGAAAGGTGACTGCGTTTTATTACGCTCAGTGAATACATTTTGTTGTATGCCTGTGTGATAAGGACAGCCATGAGACAAATTGTGTTCATCATGTATGTCTCCTACCCTTCACTCTGCCCACCAATCCATCTCCTTAGAGCTATGTCTAGTTTATGAGAACTTTCTAACAAGCCTCAAAAAAGTCTTTTGGAGAGATATTCCTGGGCACAAAAACTTCCTCTCCGTAGTCTTATGTGAGAAGAATACTAAATAGACAGAATACAGATGATTTTCAATCTACCTTGTGAAACCGCACTAAACCAAAGGGCACATACTCAAAACAAAACAAAATAAAACAAACCTCCATACAACCAAACACAGAATGATGATCTAAATCAAATTATATATAGCCTATCCTGGTGGAAACATTTCTTCCCTTACTGATTTTTGTCAGAAAGAAGCATTTCACACGACATGAAAAATCTGAACAAGCACAAATATACTTGGAGCTTCTGTGAGGAATGAAAAACATACAGATTTTTGTAGAAAAAGCAATCTCTTCTTCATCCAATAATGTATCTGTTCGCCTTGTAGTGATAAATTGTTATTAACCATTAGTTAAGATAATCACCCAAGACTATACCAAAGAGAATTGAAATCAAAGATGATTAGAAAAACATCTTCACTACCCACTCTACAGGAGGTGGACTAGTGTGCAGAATGAAAATGAAAATAAATACATGATCAGTGTAATTTGTTCTAGACTGTTGCTATCATGCGTGCAATAGAAAAGTGCATTCACTGATCATCATAAATACCCTTAACTGAGCTTCACAGACCGAGCTTTCTGTTTAAAAAAAAATCCTTTACATATGAAATATATCCATAGTCATTGAAATAGCTAGAATGATTCTACATTCTACAGATCAGTAAAATAATTTTGAATATATAGTCAGATCTTTAACAGAAGATGGAATGATAGTTAAATTTCATTTTTCCTGGATGAGAACTCTCACCTCCTCTGGAGTTAGATAAAACCATGTATCAACATACAATCCAAAAATTTTGTGAGTAAATCCAATCTCCAGTAAATCATTGGCAACAAAGCTTACAGAAATTCATAATTATTTAGGATCTTTGTATTCTCATATAAGCCTTGTTGAATACAAGATGAAGAGTCCTTAATAATGATGACACAACTACCACATTTTATAATATAACAGAAATATTTTATGGGCTCCTAATTTAGATCTCACTCCATCAAAATATTTTCTTTGATGTAAAGAAAAGAAGATTGTTGTCTGAATCATAATAACCTATTTTCTGTTTTTCTATAAACATTTTTTAAGACTGTAGTTTTACTTTTCGATTCCAAAGTTTCTTTTTTTTTCCTGAAAGAAGCTTAGTTATTTTGTTAACGAACACATGCCTAAAGAAACAAATATTGACAGATGAAAGGACTTGATAGTAAGACACTTCTAAGAACTCTTCTTTCAATAACATTGATATCTTCTCACTATTTTTTTTACTGTTTCCAGTCTCTTCATAAATCACATAGGGGCTTCGTAGTTCAAGAGCTGTCTTGTATATGAAAAAAGGTAAAATAAAATAAAATCAAAACCATACACATTAAGGGACTTCAATATTATCATATTTCTGGGTGTTCAAATGTTGGTTCAAACGAACTGCAACAAAACTCACAAGTAAAATTCCATTGAATACAATACCATATTGTACTTTATGACATCACTTTAATCAGTCCAAAATAATCCATCCAAATGCTCATCCACCTGCAAATACTGCTCAGCTCAAGAATATTAGGACAAAAGAGAACATTTCAGTTGAAATATCTCACCCTCACAATTGCTAATAAGACAGGAGACAAGCATACTATTGAGAAGTGTAAATTGCCTGTTATGCAGAATTTATCTGTAATTTAATATAAGAGCTATTCAAAGGCTGATACAAAGCAGAGCTGTCTGTGGGAGGCAAATCAACTGTAGGAAGTGGCAACTTACAAATTAGGACCCTTTTTCATAAAGTTATGTAAATGTGTGCTTATTGCAAATATAAGAAAACCTAAGTAAGCCAGTGGAAACATCTACTGGACAAAAATTTAAACAGCTTGAACCCAGGTACAGATAAAAGGTTTTTCTCCCTAAAAGTATGAGCCTTTTCATCTTTATAAATACAACATTAGAGAGAAAAAAACCCCCAGAATGCACTTTAATTATTTTTAGCCACATTAATTGCATATCTAGTTTTTCTCATGTAAGCAATTTCTTTGAGTTTAGATGTAGTGTATTTAAAATATATGTATAAATCCAGTTTTTACCCCATTATATTTATAGGTAATTTGGGTGTAGGTAAACACAGAATCACTAAATCCAAAGGAACTACATCCCAGCTGAAATCAAAATAGAGTGCATTATGCACAGGATGAATAATTTATAGTGAATGATTAAATGGCTAACAAACATAAGAATTCAGAACTCTGAAGATGCCAGAGTCAGTAAATAATTTCTTTATGGTTCATTGTTTCCCTTTCCCTTGCTTTATGTAATACCATATATTGATGTACATTAACCTTCTCTCCAGTGTGCCAGTGGGCTTCTTCTGGATCATCCTTATTGTTCTTCTACTATCTAATATTATCTAAACATCTTTTCTAGATTTGTTAGAAGAGTTCTTTTCCTGGCCTGCTGTATTACCTCTGAATTTCGTTACACTTAGAAAACACAAGACTTCTTAAACTAACCACAGAATGAATATCAGGCTATTTAAAACAACAATGAAAATTTCTGGATAGAAAATTACAATGGTACTTTCCCACAACCAGTGTCAATTAGAGGAAATATCGTCAAATTATTTCTTGTTGAAGAGCAATTTCAAGCCGGGGTAGTGGAAAATGAACTGACATCAGAGGCAAATGATAACTAACTTTCATGTCGGATATAGTCCCTGGAACTCAAAAGGTTATCATAGATTCATAGAATTAAAGAATGGTTTTGGTTAGAAAAGAACTTTAAAAATGGCCTTGTTCCAACCCCCCATCATGGACAAGAGACACCTTCTGTTAGACCATGTTGCTCAAAGCCCCATCCAACCTGGCCTTAAACACTTCCAGAGATGGGACATCCACAACTTCTCTGGGCAACCTGTTCCAATACCTCACCACAGTCACAGTAAATAATTTCTTCCTGCTATCTCACCTAAGCCTATCCTCTTTCAGCTTAAAGCCATTCGCCCTTGTCCCATCACTTCATGCCCTTGTAAAAGGTCCTTCTCCAGCTTTCTTGTAAGCCCCCTTCAGGTACTGGAAGGCTGCTATAAGGTGTTCCAAAAGCCTTCTCTGCCCCAGGCTGAACAAGCCCAGCTGTCTCAGCCTGTCTTCACAGCAGAGGTGCTCCATCTCTCTGATCTTCTTGCTAGGCTCTTCCGTTCCTTGCACAAATAGGTCCATGTCCTTCCTCTGCTGGGGACCCCAGAGCTGGATGCAGCACTTCAGGTGGGATCTCACCAGAGCAGAGCAGAGGGGCAAAATCCCCTTGCTCGCCCTGCTGGCCACGCTGATTTTGATGCAGTCCAGGGCATAACTGGCTGGGCCATGTTCAGCTTCTCATCAGCCAACACCTCCGTGTCCTTCTCCTCAGGGCTCCTCTCGATCCATTCTCTGCCCAGCCTGTATTTGTACTTGGGTTTGCATACATCCAGGTGCAGGACCTTGAACTTGGCCTTGCTGAGGTTTGCACAGGCTCACTTCTCAATATTCTCAATGTCCCTGATGCTAAGGCTTATACATTATAAAGCTGTTGTTGCAATGCAGCACTAAAAAGTTGTGTACTGATAGGTGATTTATCCTTACAAATGGATTAAAACTTTTCTAGTCCTCTGCCCACCACAGAATTTAGTAGGCATGAAATTAGAGCAGGGGTCAAATCATGTACATGTAGGCAAAACTGAATATTTTTGTTCCACTTTCCACCCCATTCCTCATATAGACATTTAGCAATTCTTAGGTCTGCAGCATGTTTTTGCCTTGTTTAGTCCAATATTTCAGGAAGGAGATAATTTCAGAAATACTGAATAGAATAAAGCATGAGTCTTGAAGACAGGAAGATTTCATGATTAATTAGATTGTTTATAATTATGTTTAGAAAGAGGGAAATAAAAATCAGAGAGGTTTTCATAATCTGTGGTGTACAGTACAGCTATTGACAAGAAGAAAAAGTTCTTAATTGATTTTTTGAGTCAAGGTAATAACCTAGCCTGTGAAGGCAGGTCCTCACTCCTGAAGGATAACAAAAAAAAAAAAAAACAACAAATCCCTGATGTGCCATATATTAAAAAAACCTAAGCAGTTTCAAAGAGACTTCATTTTCCAGATTTAAAATGTAGTAACTTCAGAACCATTTATGTGTTTGCAGATAATTTAGAGTAACTATTAAGCTTCTGTAGCTCCTCAGGGACTTATGTTAAGGCCGTTTCAGGGAAATTGTTATTATGAAGCACTCAACAACATTTTACTTGTGCCTGCTACTCTTCTGATTATTGCCATTCTCCTCCTAAACTAAGGAGCAACAAACAACCCTTGAAGAGCTCGTGTTATTCTAGACAGCATAGGGTTTAAGCACTTGCACCACCTGTCCATTTTGTCATTTCCACAGCTTGCTCTGAAAACCACTAAATAAATTATACTGAGGGAAAAAACACCTGAAATATTATGTACCCATTTCAGAGTCTTAAGGACCAGGAGCAGCACCTTCGACACTAATCTTTCCTTCACCCTAACAGCCATCTAGACATCTGTCCTGGGTTACAATATATTCTATTACCATGAGCTGTTGAGACCAGGTGTAGCAATGTTCCTTGCCTCCTCCCTCCGGACTATCTCCTGTTACTGGGCCCATCAGTGCCTTGCCCCATGACTCACCATCCCATTGTGAGATGCTCCGCCCAGGGGGAAGGAGCCAAGCATTCCCACCTGGATAAAATCTGGGGTTTGGAACAGCACAAGCAGCCTTACCTATCAGGATCCCAGAGGACAAGAACTACAGCACCACTGGATTTTTGGAGGAGGATCAGACTTCTTTTTCTACAGGATCACCGCTTCAACAGAACCACTTCAAAGAGAACTGCAGCTACCACCGAATTGGACTGCTACCAGCACCCTGCCCTGCAGGGTGCCAGGTTGTACCCCTGACTCTGTCAGGTTTTAAACCAGTTTCTCTGTATTATTGTTTTGTTATATATATATACATCTTAGTGAAAACTGTTATTCCCATTTCCTCATATCTTTGCCTGAAAGCCCCTTAATTTCAAATTTATAATAATTTGGAGGGAAGGGGGTTGTATTTTCCATTCCAAGGGGGGGCCCTGCCTTCCTCAAGCAGACACCTGTCTTTCAAACCAAGACAACATCTTTGCTGTGCTATCCTCTAGTCTACTCAAAAACAGCATTTACTGCACTAACCACATCATGATACATCCCATGTATCATGAAAGGCAGTAGCATTTTACTACATAATGCCAAAAAAAGAAAAGAAAAATAATGATAATAAAACAGCCAAAAAACCCCTTAATTATAATAATGCCTTGTTTGCATTCGGAAAACTGAAAATTCCTAACTATTTCCTAAATTATTCTATTGCCAAAATTCATATTTTAAGTACAACTGGTTAAAACAAGAGTACTTTAATATCATTCGTGTACTGGTTACACTGGCCAATTAACCAAATCTCTTTGCTAGGACAGTCTAACCCTGTCATCTTGATCAAGCATCAGAGTAATAACCAGTAGGTCTTTGTGTAGGACAAGTAATGTAAATACCTAGCTTTGTTGCTCAGTGTCCTGAAAAAATTGCAAGTTGTTGAGGGGTTTGAATGGCTGATTCTCATTATCAAAGTGGCTAGTCATATATACATGTGAATCAGGTGAACAGGATGCTTAGAATTTTGATGACTTTCTCAGAAATTTACAGATCATGGGGTTTTTTAAGCCTGAGTCCATTATATCAATGTTCATAAGCGAAGTTCTGGATGTTATTCCAGCAAATATTACACCTGGTCACATGCTTTGGGGTGGCTAACATCAAAGGCTAAAGGCTCCAGGAAAAAGTGAAGACTTGACAGTAGTTGCAAATCCTGATTGGAGAACTTTCTCTTATCTGCATCTCTGATCACCACAGTGCAAGGAGAGGCTGTTAATGTAGATTGCTCTCTATATTCTCTATACTTAAGCCTTAGCTTAAAAATTGCTTTGCTTTCTTCTTCAGTTTGGCCCAGCCCATTCAGATGTTGTCTCAGTGCTTCACTAGCTCATTCAACTCATCTTAACAAGCACATTAATAACATGAATACTTTTCAAGAAGATCCAAACCATTTTTTTGCTGGCCTTGTCTCCTTCAGGTATCTACTTTCTTTGTAGACTGATGATATTATTCATTAGTCTTCTTCACAGGCAAAAATTGAAATTATGTGCTGTTCACTTTCCTGACATATACTAGAGAAGTGGCTTTTACTGCATGTTCTCATGGGAGTAATGTAGTAAAAAATCCACTTTGGGGCTAACCTATTTGATTTGGTCCTCAGAGCCTCTAGATATATTCCTGCCATTTGTCTCTATAGACTTTTCATCCTTACCTTCTAAATAAAATTGAAAATATAACTTGTTTAATTTAGCTGAAGGCAAATTTAATGCTGCAAAACTATTGAGCTGAGAATTTAAATTTAAACCCTCTCATCAGAGAATAAGTACAAGATTTTTTAGCAAAATCCTGCCTACAGGTTTAGCACGTGATAAATGGAGCAGAGTGTTCCAATCACTTTTTATTTTATGTGGATAATAATTCTCTGTGATCAATTTCCCCTCATTTATCTGTCTCCCTAATATGTGCATCCTGACTACTCTTTTCCTTGCATCTTTTGCTTAGATTCTTCATCTTCCCTATGGCACTTGGTCTGAGCACTATCAAAATTTATGGACTATAGAAAATTATTTCAGATTACACCCTTTCCTCAGTTTGCCACAATGATGTGCATGAATATGCATTCAAATGATTTATACTAAAAAGGTTTCCTAAAATATCAGATTACATTCCCTATTCTGAAACATTGTCTCCCATTAATTTTTAAAGGAGGTTTTTCTTGAAGGTGTGACTATGATGTAGCATTGGTTTCACTGTAGTCAAATTTACAATATTAAAAAGAAAACAATTCATTATGGTAACATAGCTAAGGTGAAGAGGAAGAAAAAGAAGTCAGCAGGTATAGATTTACTAAACTGAAGTACTATAACATTCATTATTAAGGGTGAAGGAGAAATCTAAATATATACCTAAAATGATCATTAATAACATTTTATAATTCCATTTAAAAATGTAGGTCTCTAAAAGCTTACTCATCCAGTATCTGACTGTATTCTAAATTACAAATATTTCTGCACACTTGAGAGCTGGAGAACATTTAGCTTACAATTATGGTCAGAAAAATTTTAAAAATAACAGGAATTTGTCTTTTCTCTCACCCAAGAACAGCAAACCATTTGGAGTAGGATACTTATATGAATCAGGGAATTAGAAATATAAGTAAGAAACTTGTTTTCTTCTGCTATGTTCTGACACTGACCTTCAAAGTAAGTGCAGCTCATCCCACAAGAGAATCATCAGCTATAATTTTCTGAGGCGACACCCCATTCCACCCTACTCCATTGTCAAGACATTAACAAAAAATACTCAATAAAAATGCAAGACATCTTCAGAATATATTATCTCCTCATTTGGTACTACAAAAATGCTATTTGAATTTTTTTAATTACTTGTGGATTTCTCTTTCCCTGGCTACACTTAAGCTGTACATTAACCTGTTTATAAGACAATTCTTTCTTGGGAACTCTGAGCACGTAGCTCCTTACAAAATTAGTTTTGCAAAGTCACCAAGGTCTTGCTGGTGCACTAATTGGTGGCTTTATGGGTATATGTACCCCTGCTAGGAGTAGAAAAATTGCCCATAAATAGCTCTGCAAAGCAAGAACTGGTACCTGCATTAATAAATAAAGCATTCACCCACTTGTCTTAGTCCAGTTACAAAGAAGTCAATTTACCATTTGTCTTCAGATTTTGATATTCAATCACAGCTTCATTACATGAATTACTAATACATTAAATGTCACAGTATATGTAAAGGACAAAAAATGAAAGTAACATTGCTAGAAGGCTACAGAAAAAAAACCCATTAAGACAGCAGGAGTTTAATGAGAAAACTCTGGTCCAAGTGGAAAATAAGTTTATTTTATAAAAAGAAATTATTCTAATTACTTATTTAAAAAATAAACAATGAGACACAGTGGTACTAATAGATACAGCAACGTTCAGCAGAATATCATCCTTAGACCAAGATGTTCATTGCGAGTGCTATGTCCTTACATCACTGGAAGAGAAAGACAAGTTTGTGTTGTTTGCAAAACAACCAGTTGGACATGAACAACAGGCTGGGCTTTGCTTCACAAGTTATTTTACTTGAATTAATAGCTGAATTACTCATGATATGGGAATTACCTGAAATCAGAGTTGATATTTAAGAAATTCACTAGGTGGTCAAGTGTTCACTAACATATGTAATAGCAGCACTTTTTTTATAGCTTTTAGAAAATACTTCAAACATTGTAACTTTGTTGAGAGCTATTCCAGTCACGCCAGTTTTATGCTACCTTTTCAAATTCTCTTTCTCCATTTTCTTTTTAATATTTCTCATTTCTTCTAACACCTGGAAAATTTTTGACTTGTCTTTTTATAACGAAGTATAGTGGATAGTCAGTCTGATCAGATGTTCAGAGAATCAAGTCAAATTTGTTTTCTTTACTTGACATTGAACTACATCAGCTTACTTCATGAACAGGATAGATGATGCATTTTATTTTTCATGGGTAAGAATAACAATCTAGCCTAAAATATAATTTGTGTTTAGCATAATTTGTTTGGGTTTTTTTCTTTATGTATGTGTGTGTTTTGGTTTACTTGTTGCTTGTTTTAACCTCCCTCTATTGGACAGTGTGGCTGCCCAAAGACAAGTTTTTCAGTTCAATTGCAGCCAGCTTCCAGTGACTCAAAACTATGAGTATACTCTGTGGTAATGCTTAGTTCTCAGTCTTGTTCTTCTTATTGCTTGCTACTACAAAAGATGCTTTATGACAGATTAAGGGAACTTTTTTCCTCTTCATGTACATTGAAGCTTTTTAGCTTCACTTTTGAAGTTGCAGCTGTTCCCTTGATCTTGGACATTTTGGCAGGTGCTTTCATACTTTTTATTAAGTCAACCTTCAAATTACCTTTCCCTTCAAAGTTTTGAAACTTTCATAGAGAAGGCAGCCCACTTTTGAAATTTTCCATGGAGGACAAAAAGCAGGACCAAAATCATTAAAAATATTGTCACTGGGAAGCTCAAAGGAAGCCATTATTCAATGGCATCAAGCAAATGCTACATTTGTTTCAGAAGATGGATGATAATAAGACTTCAAATGGTTTT
>VXAZ01008615.1:0-76714 GCA_013399875.1 Gymnorhina tibicen
TCTAAACAGTCCCATCACAGCAAGGCTGAATTTCTCGAGCCCACAGGCAGGAACCTGCTGAGCCCATCGGTGTTTGGAGGAAATTGGAGTCACATGTAGGACTTTGGCATCTTAACACACTGCCCTGGACATCCCATAAAGGACATGGACCCTTTCAAAAGCCTAGTGAAAATTTAGGAATTTGAATTATTATAGAATCATAGAATCACTGAGGTTGGAAAAGACCTCAGAGATCATTGAGTCCGATCAATGGGCTGGCGCTGTGGGAGACATAATTGGTGTTCCTGTAGTAAACTGCAGCAGTGTGAAAGTGCTTTGACACCCCGGGAGGGAGTAAGATGGAGTGTAGCATAGCTGAGCAAAGAAAGGGGGGATAAACAGGTGAACAGAAGTTAAAAACAAAGTGGTATTTCCAAAACAAAACTTCCTCCAGTTTCAGAAATAATCCAAACACATGAATGACCAGAGGCTTCTTCTAGCTAGCTGAAAATCTGCACAGTCACAGTGTGCAATTTGTAAAAGTTACTGACAAACTGCAGAACAATTATATAGTACTAAAAGCATTCAGATGTTAAATTTATCTCACTTGCTAAGGAGCAAAGGCTTGCAGGAAGTAGAAGAAGCAAAGCCCAGCAAAAGATCACACTTTTCCCTTGACTCAATATTTTATTGCACTGAAACTAAACTCTAGTTTAAATTCAGCTACCAAGTCCGGAGCAGGCAATGAAGCCAATAAAGTTTGTGTCTGGAAACACTTTGCTATTCCAGCACACTGAGTGTTCCTGCAGCTACTGGCTGTTTGGAGAGGAACAGAAGAAAGAGGAACAAATATGCGTAATGGGAATATCCAGAAATCCTGGAATCAAGGGCAATAAAATCACGTAAAAATTTTATTATACCATAGTGCAAGAGAAAAAAAAAATTAGGGGAGTGACTGAGGAGTTCAGACAAAGGAATAACTTGACTGGCTTAGACTGGCTAAATCAGAATGACTGGGGTGGCGTTCAAGTATTCAGACAGATTAATAGGCTAAAAAAATTACTGTTGTAGAAGGGACAGGAAAGAATATACAAAATGAGAAAGAATGGGCACATTTCTCTGTTATCTAAATGCTTCCAGCTCCCTTCAGCCTATTCCTAGCATAGTGTGTCCACGAAAAATGTCTCTGTCACCAATTGCATGGGCAGCAATAGCAACTTGCCCCTTCCTCCCCCGATCCTCAAATTCCCAGTCACTGGCAAATCCTGGTTTGTATTTTGTGCAGCGGTTGGGGTGTTTTCTTTTGCAGTCTCCTATGAATATAGAGATCCCTTGAAAATTCATGCCCGGGTGCATGTTCCTTTTACCAAACTATTGATTTATTCTAACTGCCACAATGTTCATTTTTATTTTGAAATTCAGAGTTTCCCTGTTCCTTTTTGTTTGTCAAAAAGTCCTCTTTTCGAAAAGAAAGGCTTCTGATAGCCTTTTATTCTTTTTGTTTTATTTCTACATCCAAACACACAGCAACCATCTCTTTTCTCTGAACTGCTGCATCTTTTTGTGTTCTGTTCACAACCTATTTTCCCATCAAAAAGATTTTAGTAATTCCTCTGTTTGAATGAATTCTGAAAACAGAGGAAGTTTTTGTTTGCAAATACCACTTCATTTTTACCTTCTCTTCACCTGTTTTTCCCCCTCTCCTTGCTCAGCTCTTCTACACTCCATCTTACTCTCTCCCCTCCAGCAGCAAAGTAAGAAAGGTTGTTTATAATAAGCTAGGTAATGATCCTGGCCTCCAAGGAGATGTGCCTGACCCTTCTCTGACTTTTAGAGGTTTGCCAGGGGTGGGAAAAGTTGGTCACCTGGGAACCTGCGTTCTGAAATGATTTAGCAAGCACAGTAATGCAGCAGAGGGAAAGAAAATTAGAGCTAAAGCTGACTGACTATTCAATTATTAATCCTATTCATAAAGAATTTAGCCTCTGTTTTGTTTAGCAAATAGTTTGGAAACTCGTCCATTCCTCCCCTATGCAAAGTGTTTGCTCTTTGAAAGGTATGGGAAGTGTTTTTGAGATTGAATGTTTGTCTATGCTTTCTTCCTTCATCGTTTGCATTTGGTGTAGCACAGTGTGCATACACTTGGTTCAGGCATCAGTCAAGACACCATGACTGGAAAATTTTAAATGGAATTGTATCTGTGGTGGAAAAGGCAAGACACCAAAAATTTTGTCAAGATTGTTTTTGCAAATTGGCAGACAAGGTGAAAAATACCAACTGACTGAATTCACCCACATTTCACACAGGTACTACAGAGTGGTTTGTATGCTTTTCATTTCAGGTTCAGAACTTCCTGAGATTCCACTCCTAAGGACTCACAGAGTCCTAAAGTTGAAAGAGGCAAGAGGGAATCTTTAGAGCAGCCTCCAGCTCACAGGTCTGTCAGCACTAAATTCAGATTGACAGCTCAGGATCGTACAACATCCAGTCATGTCTTGAAAACCTCCCGAGACAGGGCTCTCACAGCCCCCTTGGGTCCCTGCTCCTCTGCCAGACTCACTACACTGTAGTTGCTTTTATCTTTTCTTTCGAATCACAATCTTCTCCTTTTCAGTTTATAACCATTGCTGCTTAGCACAAATCAAACCAAATCAGATTTTCTTAGCATCAGGTGTCACGGAACCACAGGGTGGGTCAGGCTGGAAGGGATCACAGTGGGTCAGCTGGTCCCACCTCCCTGCTCCAGCAGTGCCATCCCCGAGCACACAGCACAGGATTGTGTCCAGATGGTTCCGGAATATCCCCTGTGAGGGAGATCCACAGCCTCTCTAGGCAATCTCTTTGAACCTGATCTCATATCTGGGTGTTAAGGAAGTGGGCCTCTTGAAAAATCTAGTTTATGTTTTTGCTCTTTACAGGTGCAATTTAAGACACTGGGTCAGTTAAGCCTCACTTAAAACCATTTAGATATGGGATGCATGCAAATTCCCCTCCATTCTGGCAGTTTTGAGAAGCTAATTTTACAAAGAGCTAATAAGGGAGAAGACATCACATAATGGTGAGTTGTTCCAGAATATTTCTCATTACTTTATTTCCTGACCCTAAGACAGAACCCAGCACCTGCCTGCTGCTGCGACTGCTCCCCAAAAGTGTGCACACACATGCTACAAATTCACACATCCACGAGCTTTTCCACAGAGACAATGATAAATAAGCTGCAGAAAGGAAGAGCAAGTAAATCACTTACATGATACAATTAACCTCTTTGTGTGAGTAGAGATAATCAACTGCATAAATTAATTAAAGGAATTACTGACTAGTCAATAGCTCTATAAAAGGGGATTTAATTTGTTGGAGAATATATCAGCAGAGCTCTGCTCCTCCAAAACAAGGAAGTGAAACAGTGGATGACAGAAACCAAGGTGGCCACACCAAAGCAGAGAAAACTATACCTTGAAGCCCAGGAGTTCAGAAATAAACAAAACCCTTGGTACTCACTACATAAAAATAGAAAAAAATCAGGGTCATTTAGACAAGAGAACAGAATAACAGGCTTAAAGCATGGAAAAATTGCTCCAGAGTTGTGTATAGTGAGCAATTATCTTAAACTGCATCATTACTCTGTTGTTTTTTTTTTTCTCTTGAACTCAGATAATTAGCTTTTATCCTGGAACATGAGAGGCATCTTGTCTCATGGTCTTGCCCCCCTTGTTAATGTTCTTCAGCTAATTACTATTTGGGAAAGTAGAAGCTGACAATGTACTCAGAGACCAATTGACACAGAAGTCATCTGCACAACTCAGAAAACAAGCCCGGGCTGGTCATAGCCTGTAAATCATCCCCTTGCTGCAGTGCTCCAGCAGCAATCAAGATAAACAATTACACTTTGCAAAACAACAGCTACTTTACTCCTGCTTCTTTCAGGAAGCTCTGTGTTATAAGCCTGGTACTAAAACTCCTAGCTCAGCTTATCTCAGTGCAGAGTGGACCCTCATTGCTTCTCCCAGCATCTGTGCAGAGCCACATCCCTGTTCGGCTGCATGCTCTGAAAAGCCGTCTCAAAGCCATAATTTTCACTATTGAGTATACTGCTTTCCCCGGAAAAATGTCTTATATCAAGGCTTTTGTCGGTATTCCTATTAAAAGCAATTCTCAACATTTACCTGTTTAATCTATTTCCATTTTCTTACTCTTATTCTCACTCTTGGACACTTTTGTCTTCCTGCATTTTAAAATACTAATCAAATAACCTACTGGCGATGAGGCATTCTAATAATATGATACTGTATGTCCAGAGCAAGATAAAAGTTATGAGGAAAACTGAATGGCAAAAGACATTCTCAGGCAACTAATTCATTTAAAAAGCAAAATGTGGACATCTCTTATAGCAAATGATAGTGATAAAGATCCTTCTGGACTGTAGTCTCTAAAAGCTGATTTCCACAAATGCTGCTTCCGTAAGTGCTGTCATAAAGTTATACCCAAAAGTCAAACTCAGCTGCTGCACACTCTGCAGCTCATTTAACAGTACACAGTGAAACTCTAATCACCAATTTGTCAAAACAGAGCAAAACACTGGTGCCGAAAGTGGCTTCACACAATCTGCCTTCAGGCACCTAAATCAGGAAGTTAGATAAGTGGGTAGCTAAATCATTAACTCAGGTAGGATGGAAAACAAGGCTCCTCTCTCCTGATGAAAGGAAACTCACAGTCCTGGAGCTTTCCCCTTCCCACTTGGACACTGAGCATCAAATCAGTCTCAGAAAACTTCTGAACTCTGGGGAATAGAATAGCAACAATATCCTCTGCTCTTCCTTCAAGCACTATGGTCACTAAAAAAAACCCGCAAAAACAACAAAATGAAGAAAGAAAAAACAAACAAACAAATATAAACGAAAAGCCCCAACACCCAAATTACAAGTTTTTCACCCAAGGGCCTGCTACTTTCACCCCTGAGGCAACACTTAAGGTTACCAAAAGATGCAGAAAGGTGGAAATTACTGTCTGACAGCATGCCATAATTATTCCCAGGCATTTTGTGTCCAGTTTTGCAAGCCTTTGTGGAGGCGGTGCCTGTTTATTCCACCAGTACTGCTGTCAAGTTGCTGTCCCTCCTCATTCTGCAAATGCAAAGTGGAGAGGGTCTGCCTGGTGGGATTCACAGTTGCTTGGGCAGCCTGAGCTTTGTCTTGTGCGTGTGTTCAGCACCAGAAATACAGAACCTGTAATTTCAATCAAAGAGAAGAGGGGATCAAAGGAAAAGTGGGGAAAGAAAATGTATTTAAAATAGCAGACACCATTTTTTATTGCCTGTTTTGTTTCAAGCCTATTGGATTTTATTCTGTCTAAGCTGTACATATGTTTAAGAAACAGCTATGTCAGAACAGTTTAATGTTAATGAACAGTGTAAAAAGATGTCATGCCCCATATGTCATGGTGGATAAAAATGAGCTAAGTAGTCGTGGCATCAAATGTAGGTTTTAAGGCTGTCTCAATTTCTCCTAATGCAAATTAATTTCTAAAGCTTATAAAGCCAAAATCGTACCTCGGCTCAATCCTACCACAGTGCTGTTTCTAAGCACACAGTTCTTTTTCCCAGAACACTGGCTTGATAAAGCTGAGACTCAGTCAACCTTACTCAGTAAAACGGCAGCATATTTGGGTGGTGCATGTTACAGTCAGTGGGACCTGGAACAACAATAATGGGTATTCCCAAGCGCGGGCAACGGTGATTTAATGCTTTGAATAAAGCACAGTAAAAACATTAATCAGAGGTCTGTAAAACTTTCGCGTCACATGACAACAATTGATCAAACTTTCTGCAACCTGGCGTAGTCTCGGGAAGACTTTGCGGGCTCTTGAACGTAAAAGACTCCCTTTTTCAAGCCTACTCTCAAACCATCACTAGAGCAAAACCTCATGCTGGGGAGAGCTGGCTAGGAAGAGGCATCCCAGATGTCAGCATCTCTTAGTAAAGTTGGCATAAGGCCGTTAATAAGAGCAATTCCTGCATGGCAGGAGGCACATAAAATTCTAGTACCTTCCTTACTCTGGGAAACAACTCCTGACGAGGAAGAGCAAGAGAAAATATACCTTCAAGATGTCCCTGTTATCGCTGATATGATAAAAGCTGCCTTATTTTCTCCAAAGAAGTTGTAAATAGCCAAGAAGAATGGACAGAAAAATTGAAATCTTCCTTTAGAAAATGCCCTAAATTTGAGAAATACCATGTTATTAATTTGATTTAATTCACTTACAGTGTAAATCCATTAGTCTGAACTTCTCAGGAAACAGTGAGAGACTCAAACAAGAGCAATTTTCTTTCTTTTTTGTAAACTATCTGGATTTTGAGTTAACATGTCATTTATGAGCATACTTTATGCAGAGAGCCACAGATGGAGGAACTTGTTCAGCTCTGTCATTCTAATAAATTTAAAAATAAAATGTTCCTGATTTTCATGGCTTCTGTGTTCAGCTCAGTTCAAGGTAATAGAAACTACGCTATCTCTGGTGTTTGACCTTCTAATTGCTCTGTTGAAAACTGGATTAATATTGATCTCATGATCAATGATGAATGATAGTCTGACAAATGCATAACAGCTTTTCTGTCAGTCTTTAAAAGAGAAGACAACATAAGGCCTCTCCAGAATAAAAATTACAGATTCTGAATGAGAGGGAAAAAAGTCTATAGTTAGCATTACTGAAAAACTCAAAATTATTCTGCCAGCTTTTTAGCTAAGAATACTTTCATTGCTTGTGAAACTGGAAAGAACATATCTAAAATACAAAGTTAAGATGATCTGCATGCTTCCTGTAGTCAAATTTTTTGAGGGATGAAAGTAATACCTTTTTCATTGTTATCATTTTGCATAGTACAGGTGAATAGACTTTAAATCTGAGTCACTAAATTCTTGCCGTGGGTTCTCAAGGGAGGAGGCACACAGTTAGATACAAAAAATAATGAGAGAGAGGTGGGGTCAAAAGCCCTGCTGTGACAGACTGCTGTTTTACTTAATCTCCCTCTACACAGATCTTCTGTGATCTTGATTCACTACTCACCAGTTGTTTTATTGTGATCATTAGAGTCACACTTATCAAAGCCAGACTTAGGTTTTAACTACAGCTACATGGCTAATTCAGTGATCCAGAGAAGAAACCATAAAAGAGAAGGTTCTCCTTCCAGGTCATGCAGTGAAGGACTGCAGACAGAGACAGTTGACATGATAAGAATGTCTGAAAAGTGTTAAAAACCTGCTTACAGCAATGTACTGATGGCAAGCCAGTCAGCGATGGCCCCTGAAAGGAAGGAATTAATACCTGGGCTTCAAATTCAATCTTTGTACAATTATTTCACAGTTGCTTAGTGGCGTTTCTGCCAGGTGTGTTATCCTGAATATAGTTTGCTCCTAATGCTTCAGGGAAACCAAATTTCATACTCATTTACCCAGTAATTTTTCAGTGGGCTGGCGTGGGTCCTCTTCAAGGAATGCCCTGAACCCAGGCCTTGCCGAGGCTGGGAGGGTAGGAGGGGTTATCCCAGCTATCGGGGAATGGTGACATGGCCACACAAAAATCTGAGGAGTTTGGCAAAGTCCCAGCTCACTAAACTCCTCTGCACGGAAGGTTTCACGAGTAATTTTCAGCAAAACTACCCTGTATCCCAGTTTATGGTTTGTTGTGTACACTTTCCCCCACCTAAAGACAATGCCCTCTGCAAAACACATCCTTTGTGTGTGACAGAGGTTTTAGCTGGTGCTGTAAGTAACACCATCACAATCGTTCATGTGCTCTGTGCTAGTCGAGCTCCCAGTTTTCCAGGCAGAAATTTCCCTTTTTTCCTCTCCTGTTTTTCATTAAAGTCCTGTTGAACAGGGAAGAGGTGGAAGAAAGACGTGAAAAATTCTGCAGATTTTGATGGCAACATTTTTTTTTCCTTTCCATAAGGGAGACCCTTCCATTTCTATGGATAGATCTTCACTCAGCTGTGAAGTGTTTGAGGTTTTAACCCTGAACTGAATAAGTAACCCAGGAAATAATGAGGTTGTTTAGTTAGATGATGCATGTGTAATACCTGGTCTTTCATTTCTAGATTTTTCATTTTCTTTTCATTTCCTAGCTGCCCAAAAAGACAGAGTTAGTGGTGAATGTAAAGGATTGATGCCATTCACCTTCAACCTGCTATTAGGCAGATCTAATTCTCAATATTGCAATTATCTACATGATATAGACAAACATATATTACATATCATTACACATCCACATGATATAGACAACGCATATATTCTATGTGAAATCATTCCCAACATTTAGTACTTTTCTCTCAAAGAGAAATCTTTTTTCAAGACTCTTACATAACAAAATATAATTTAACTGCTCAATGTTGTTACTAGCAGAAGAAGTGACTCTCAACTGTTTACAGATTACTTGGTTATGAAATAGAAGTTTTTCTTTGATATCCAAATTTCAATCTTGGGGAAGTGTGCACAGTATTCCTAAGGGACTGTGTCTCTGTGGTGTTCTCCAAGAGCACAAAAGAAAATAAATAGTCATTAGAATGGTTATTTGTGAAGAGAGTCAAAACTATTTCTGACAGAATAATCTGCATTGTATTCTAGCTGCTAGGACTGTTTAACTCTACCACAGGAAAAACACAGAAGAAAATCCCACTGCAAGGGCAGATTTATGTCATTCTTGGAAAAAAAATTATGCCTTTGCAATGCTATGGTTATTTTTAATCTAAATCTACTTTAGATTTTCATTCAACTTGTGTTAACTTGATTTAGGAGTGCAGCTCTAGGTCAAAGAAGACTTACAGTATCCAAGCAACAAATGATTAAATAAATTATACTTTTCAAGTTGTCTTACAGAAGAAGAAGGTATACCTAGCAAAAGTGAAAACAACGGGGGGAAACACAACAGCTCAACCCAAAATCTAGATGTGTCACATTCCACCTAATAATACAGTATATTTCTGAAGAAACTTTGAAGGCTGAAAGCACAGCCTGTCAGCAATGCACCACACTACCTCCACCTTTTTCCTGTGAGGGAGATTATTTGCACACACCTGATGGAATGTGATTCTTCTTCTTCTTCTTAGACCTCGTCCTGCTGAATGTTTTGCCATGGGGGAGAAAAACAGAAAGAAGAAATCAGTTATGGATTACTTTGATCTCTCTGGAGTGACTCTCCATTACAATCCTGGGGAAAAGGGTGAAGTTAATGTATTTTTGTGACTCAGGACACCATAAGATTACAGCTTCAGAATCATCAAAACCATAGCTGAACTTTGTGTATTTAATGTCACTGATTCTTGTCATTGTTTCTCCTTTTTTTGTTTGTTTTTCACAGATATTTTCCAAAGGTTTTGATGGTCCAGAACACCAAGTTTCCCAAAGTATTCAGAGCAGGTAAAGGGTTCATCAGGGGAGCTTAAAGGTACTGCACAGCACGATCTGGAGTGAAAAGGGTACAGAGTTCTCATTATTCAAATTCTGATATCACTTCTTGAAGTTGTCATTACATCTTCATGTTCTTATCTGCCCTGTGGCATACATACAGCAATATATATGCTGATTATACCAACCTGTTTCTTGACATTCTGCACATCCAAAAAACATTAAACCAAAGTATGATTTAATTGGTATCATTGAATGTATTTTTATTTTAGCTTTTGTCTCACCTGCATTCTGTAAGAGAGAAGACTTCTTAATCTCAGAAATGCCCTTCTACAGGAACCTTCTTTTTTCTCTGGATATGACTTCGTTCCTATTTGAAAAGAATTTTTTTTTTTAATTTCCAGTGACCTGAAAATTCCACAGATAATTTCTGATGGAAATACCAGCCCAAAACACTTCAGTTTCTGCAGCTGTATACTTTCCTAGATTCTAGAAGCATAGAAAGATTGAAAATCCTTCATAAGGTAAGAAAATAGTTTACATTGAATCCAGAAATAAGCAATTATATGGAAAAAGAAGACATAAGAAGGTGAAATTAACTGTTACTTCCATTCTGTGTCTCGAGTGAAACTGGGTACCCTAACCTTTGAATTAAATGCAATAGGAAGAAAAAGAAGATTCATAAACACAGATTCTCCCTACCCCATCTTCCAGAGGTTTTTTTGTTTTGGTTTTTTTTTTTTAGAACATAGATCTCTTGCAAGCACATCCACGAAACTGAAACAGCCCTGCTTTTGCACAGCTGGTCTGTTGAGTGCTACCAGCTCCACACACACACACTTTTCACTTCTCATTCAGCCAGTTTACTGGGGTGGAAGGCACTTCACAACATAATTTTGGACACTCCTGTTTTCTTGGCAAATCTAGAGGGAAAAAAATGTGCTTGGTTGAATGGGCATGACACAAGTTTAAGAAGCTGGATGCGTGGAGTTCAGAAACAGCACCTGTTTGCAATAAAAAGAAAGTGCAAGGCAGAACCAGTTCGTGTTTATAACATCATGCAGAACCTAGGAATTAAGCCCAAGGAAGAAAAGCCACACACCTGATCCCTGAAGTCACCAGGGAAGAAGGACAAAGGCAGATCAGTGTGAGAAGCAAAGAACATTTTCCTTTGAGACCAGGCAGGTGCTCAGAAAATACCTGCATTAGGTGTCACTGTCTGTTCTTTCAGCACAGTAACATCTAAGGGTGCCCCTGCTAATGCCTAGGGAGAAATCCTTCCCCGTGCCCACTTGTACTGCCAAACTCTTAAACCCCCTGCGACTTGCAGGTGAACAAGGGAACTGCTGCACTTTTGTCATTTAACTTGCGTGCTCCAGTAAGGACCCTCTGCTGGTTTGACACCAGCTATCTCTGTGACTGGAAACTGCTATTCTCACCTGAACAAGACCGTACAGAAAACTCTGGCAGTTTTGTAGTGTGATTAGTGATTTACTGTGATTTGAGCTTCTTACTTCCCCCCGCCACAACTCCACCTTCAATAAGTAAATCCAGCCCTGGTTTTTTTTCATCATGGTATACCATGCAGGGTCTTGGCTAAAAATGTAAATGAATATTATTATTTTCTTCAATCAGAATAGGCTCTCTTATAGGTAAATTATTTGTTATAGATAAAAAAATACAGAAGGTCATCTCACCTTCTGAGGGTGACTGTTAGTTACACTATTTATTAGAGTGTAATTTAACTATAAAGAGCATTGCAGTAAAAACTGGCATTTTCTCTCATGTCATGGTGCCAACTCACAGTGTATTGCCAAATGGCTTAATAGAAATCAGATTCTTCTAATCAGCATAGTTTTATCCTTTTGTAATAGGCAAGAGGAATACTTGGAATATAAAAGTACTCTGTTTAATAACATGTAGGTATTTGCAATCCTTGCATATTGCAGGTATTCTCTCATTTGAAATTTACAGTGCAGTATCACAAAATTGTACATAATTAGGCAAAGTGTAACCATCTTCCCACTAACATAAAAATCCCTCAGAGTTGTATTTTAACTGACACCCTCACTTTTCAAGGGTTCCTATAAATAATAGCTGTTCACTTCAGACAGCACATATTTAGGGGTCAGGGGAGAATTTCGTGCACCTCTCTACCAATCCTCCACATAAATTTTGAGCAATGTTTCTTGTCTGCGAGCCCTCCCAGCTGACAACGAACACTTTAATCCCTCCTGCCAATATGCTGCTGCTCACAAACAAGGAATAAAGCATTACCTCTCCCCTCCTACAGGAATGAAAATTTTGGGGTTTTTTTCTCCCATTCTAGTCCGCTTTCCTGCAAATCTCTGGACAAAGTTTTTTTCAGTAGCTTCTCTATTTTTTATTTTTGGTGACCTTAATCAGTTTCTTTGAGGAAAATGCAACTTAGTTGTCTCCAGACGAAAATGTTACATGTTAGGCAAGTATTTATCCAAAGGATTTTGCCCGTGAGCAGAGGGACATCGAATTTTAGCATGAGCTGTGTATTCTACTCCCTTGAAAATACAGTACTGTACTCAAGTTAAAGAAAATGCAAACTTCATGGTCAAAATGGATGTGGAATTCTGTCACAGAGCCAGCTGCCTTCAAGAGACGGAATTCCTGGCTGTACACAGACACATTTCGTGATACCAGTAAACATCAAATGATGCAAAGCTGGCCAGGCTTGCACAGTTTCAAACGAAACTTAAGCGGACCCTAAAAGGTGTTTGCTCAAAGTTTTTGCAACAGAACCATAATTTTAATAACTTATATTTCCCTGTATTAGGCAAAGTCTATGTATCTGTCCTACATGTCCTATAACAGAAGAAAACGCTCCACACAGGAGACTAACTAAAGCTGTTGTTAGAGTTAGGGGAGCACAATGCACAAAAGGTTTCTTCTACCCTCTGCACCACTCAAAAGGTATGTTTCCTTCTCTTGTTTTTCGAAAACACTGTGGTGATAAGGGTATAGAACTTTGGCAGGAAAAAACCCAACAACCATCCGTTCCAGCTGGTCCTCAGAGATCAGAGGGGCTGGGAGCAGCTGGGCTTCGTTTCTCTTTACAGTCAGTTTGGCACTATCAGCCTGGTCACCTTCAGTAGGAACTTTCGTGATCGCAGACTCACAAATAGTGCAGTTTACCAGCTTTTGATGCCCCGGCTGGGTTCATAAAGAACCTACACAATCCAGAATCATGAACTTCCATGTGAGTTCACCCGAACTTTGCAAAAAAAATTCACGGATCAGTTCATTGAAACAACAGAGGGCAGATTCAGAACTACCGGTGAGAGGTGCACTGGCTACAGAGTGTCAGGGTGCAGTAACAGAGATCTATCAGAGGGATATAGATAGTATGATATATATATATATAGTATATTTAATTTTTATATATATATTTATATATATATATAGAATAAATAATATATCTATGGATTAAGATATATAAAAGAATAAATATCTATATAATGATATATAGACACAGATATTTAAAGATTCCCATGTCCTCTCCAGCGGAGCTGGAGGCACAGAACTTACCCGAAGGTGGCCCTTCAGGAAGAGAAGAGACAGAACCCGTGGACTGATCCCAAGCAGAGCAGAGATGTTTCCCCCTCTCCTTTTTTGCCACCAGCACCCCCCTTCTTTTATACTCTAATTTTTGCCCTTCCCAAAGGGGTGGAACGATCGCCTGTTATAGGGTGGGATGTTGGTGACCGTGGTCATACGTGTAAGGCATGTTTTCTTTTTTTCTTCATTTGCATTCTCCAGAGGGTGAAAACTAATATGTAAATGAGAGCCTCAGTTGGTTTTGGTCAGAATTTATAGTTGATACAAAAGGTAAAATAAACACTTGGGTCCTCCTCCACCCTCTGAGGCAGCAGTTGAGGCTCTCTGACCTTCAACAGAGAGTTTTTTCGTTATCTCCTTAACAAACCAGATTTATAACAAGGCTTGTTTCTCACAGTGAAGGGGGAGTGAGGCCAGTGGCTGGTGCAGAGATGCAGATGTTCTCTTGCGCCTCACTGAAACAACATCAGCTGAGAGGACTCGCTTCACTCCAGATATATTTCAGTCTTCAGGCCTTGCCTGAGCCAGGTGCAAGATAAGCACAGGGCCCAGCTCATGTTATTCTTCATCAATTCTTCACCAACTTTAGGCAACTCAGAGGCACATCTGAAAATTTACCACAATCTGCCAGCTATTATGTCGCACAGACATTCAAGATTACTTGTTTAAGTAATTTTTTTACTTAATTACTTGATTACATTCAAGCTGACTTAAAGATTTTTACCCTTAAAATAAGTATTTTTCAAAGTAGGGATAGACTTATACAATGTTTACCCCAAGGAAGAACAATTTGCACAGTATAAAACGGTTCTAAGTTTTTAGGCTAAAGATATCAAAAGAGGCTCAGAGCATTAAAAGAAACTAGTCACTTGAAAGTGCAATAATAATTAACAGTTCTACAGGAAAGTTATCAAACCTATATTACTAAAATCATTTAGGAACATGTCAAAGTAACAGATTTTAAAGCATAGTTATTCTTGTTCATGCCTCAGAAAAGGCAGACAGCTTAGATCAATGTGAGATAATGTGTTGATAGGTAGCAATCAATCCTGTTTTCTAGGATTCAACAAAAACCAGGATTATCATAGTTCTAGCTATGCAAACTATAGTGTCTTGGTAGATTGTCAAAACACAAGACATCCAAATACTCAGACTGGAAATACAGCTACATTTCCAATTTTCTTTTTAAAAGGGTTTCAGATGTGTGATTTTCATCAGAAATATGCAGGACATGGACTAAAGGAGGTGCAAAATATCCCCCACTGAGATTTAAGAAGGAAAGCACCTTTCACACCAGTCTAGTCACTAAATTAACGTGAGAAAAGAATACACAATTAGAAGAAAACAGAGTGCTCTTGAATGAAAAGGGGCACAGAAGGAGATTTTAGGAACTATAATTGGTACCTTGGTGGTGTTGGGAAGGCCTGTTTGCTTGACATTCTGCAGACCCCTGTCCCGAGGTTGGCACCCCACCCAGTGCCTGTGCGAGCTCAGCACAGGAGGAATCAGAAAAAAATAGCAACTTATGCAGAAAAGGCTTGTGGCTACACAGAAACACAGTTAGGACAACAAGGACCTATATCCTTTTCAACTTGATGAACTGCATGCAAATGTAATTCTTAGTCCTAGGAAAAACTTTGGTGTGAAAATGCAGCTGACTGTGTCCAGCCTCCCTTGTAACTCATCCAAAAAAAAAAAAAAAAAAAAGACAGAGGTNCCCCCACTTAAACACACAAAAAAAAAAAAAAAAAAAAAGACAGAGGTCTCAAAACGCTGCAATTTGCAAATGTTCTACAATGGGCAATGAGCAGTGAGAACCTGACTGACTCCCCTAATGAGGGGAGCAGGGGGAGACCACATGAAACACCCCTCATGAGACACTACAGAGGTGCACACCTGTGGCCTTGATCCTCAGGAAGCCAGCTTTCCCTAATATCACTATTTGCTCTTAAAGCAGTTCGTATCCTCTTTTTTCCCTATAAACAGGGAGGACTGAGGAAGTCAAGGACTGATTATCTGCAGGCACACCAGCTGCAGAAAACAATCCCCTATCTGCTGTTAGCTGTTTTTAGCTTCCCATGAAGATGCAGCAGGACTCTAGCCCGAGCAGTTCTCACTTCCTAGACGAAGGAGAGTAGTATGGGACTCCTGTCCCAGTCCTGTTTGTTTTCCTGGGGAAAACGAAACATATTCTTCCCACAAAACAGCTCCAGCTCTTGAGCTTTGTTACCTGATGAAAGCTGCCTTTGAAATATATGCTATTCAAACTTCTCCAGAGAACCGTAAGAGAGAAGAAAAGGAAAAGAAGAAAAATGAAAAAGGAAAAAAAGCCATAACAAGAAAATAAAAGAAAATTTAACAAAGACTACTCCTTATGCTGGAGAAAAAGGGGACAAACAAAAAACGTAGGAATCACAGAAGTTCAATATAAAAACTTAAGAAATGACAAGAGAAATATTTTCTTATTGAAAAGCTTCTTCTTATGCCCTAAACAAGTCATACTTTTAATTCTAATTCCTGAGAGTCTGCCTGAATATTTGCTTTTCTAACCAGATGCTTCTAACTACCTAGTAAGGGTGGAATGTCTGCCTCCTAACTAACGGAAGCAGGTTAACTGCAAGCCAACCAAACTTATGTGAAGAAAAGCTTTGTGGCTTTCTTTTTATTAATTTAATAAAAAAGGATTCTAATTCTTGCATTTGGAATACCCATTTCTGCTTTCATTTATGTTATTTTGTCATAGGTACAGACTGAAATACAGAAAATTGCATTTTTAAATTTTAAGGAAAAAAAACCCAACGAAAACTACACTTTTATTACAAGTAGAGTGGACAAACACTGGAACAGGATTTGTAGAGTTTCCATCCTTGGAGGTGTTCAAAACCCAGCCAGACATGACTCTGAGCAATCTGCTCCTCCTCTGTCTGGTTTGTGGGGTTGAGCAGATGATCTGCAGAGCTGCCTTCCCACCCAAATTACTCTGTGATATAGGGAAAGGAAAGAATGCACCAGAAAGGGAAAGAGATTCTGAAATAGATGCAGCTGCGTGCAAACAAACCCCCTTGTTTCAGAAGGAAGAAAGAACAGTGGCAAAATGCAGCGTGTTTTGCAAACATCTGGTGCTGTCTGAGATTTTTTTTGTGTGCTGCCTGTCTTGATTGCTATTCCCTGTGAAGAGTTCAACAGTCTGATGTATAAGATGAGCAGATCTACTTTCCACAGGGTGAGATATGTGAAGGAAAGTCAAGTAAGAGTATAGAAAAAGACTAAAAGGCTTGAAGAAGAAAATAAAAGTGTTTGTAAAAATACTAAGTTCTCCTAGTGGTAAATGTGCATAATTGTGGTCATCAGGTCGAAGGTCTTTCCCACTGCCCTGTTTCAGGTATATTTCTACACTCTAACACATGATAATCTTTTTTTTGTTTGTTTTCAGCTAGGCTTGTATGCTACAAGAATTTAAGTAATTGCCACAGGAAAAAAATTATTTTAAATTGACAAAAAGTGTTCAGTCTGAGCTGGTGAAAATTTTAACACAATAACTTTCTAGGAGTAAAACACCTGTGTTCTTGTTTCCTGAGTGTTCCCCGTGGTTTTTATGTGCTTTTGAGGATGTGACACCTTGTAAACTGACCTCTCATGTCACAGAGACCACTTCTAACAGCCACCTTTCTGACAAACGAATTTTCTCATGGTAAAGACACTTAGACACTAAACACAAGGTGACTTCTATTAGCCATGGCCACTTGTACAGCTGATGCAGGTGACAGGATGACACCTGGGATGGGGATGGCCAGAAACCATCCCATCCTCTGTCCTCCTTCTATTTTCCCAAGATCAGCTGGGTTACTCAAGTGCCTCTATCTCGAATCGCCATCTGTTAACGGCATCCACACGAATGCCTCTGGGAAATTCATAATGTTAGACTCGGTTACCCTGGAAATGTCCTTCAGTTTCACACTAAATGAGGAGCTGTAAAAGCTCAGCCATAGTACTGGAAAGTTTAAAAGGCAAAGCAATGTAGGACCTCTGTAGTCTGGCAGAAGGAATATTTAGGCTTTGCAAACATCTGTTTTTTTCTCAAGTTTGTCTTTAATGGCCTCTCAGAAAGACTAAGTTCTCTCACTAGTCAGAAAATCATTCTTTAAGAAGCCATTAAGAGGAAAGGGAGATAATCTGGTCCTAGTTAATTAGACACTCTCCTGGCTGTGTTAAGGATAGGTTTGTGTACATTTGTATGAATACCTAAGTATTCTAGGGAGGTGTAGGAACTTAGGTCTGCTTAAAAATTAATGATCTTGGAAGGAGACTAAGAAGTTATTTAAACCAGGATGGGCAACACAGTGAGGGGTGCAAGTGCTAGAGTTTAAAACAAAACAAAATACAACAAAACAAAACAAAAATACTTTGAATAACAATATTCTCAGGTTGAAGACATAAGCTTGTCCTGATCTACCAAGAATATGGTGTAGTGTCCCTACTATGCTCTAGAGGAAATATGAAAGGGGTTACTCAGCAGTAACACAGAGTCAAAGGGGCTACTGAGATCTACAGGAATTCAGTACTATCCACTGGGATGTTACCTGTACAGATGGGTACATAAACCTGTGATTAAAACCTTTCAGCTTTCTTTTATTTTAAATCTAGCTAGGAGAAACAAAGCTAAACAAAACTACCTCAGTCCTGAGCTATCTCTGTTCTCCCAGCTAGCAAGCACAAATTTTATGTTTGACCTGAGCAACATGCTGGCTAGCTAGTGAGGAATTTTCAGTGAGTTATGAGCACAATTAAAAGCTCATCTCAGATACTGTGATGACTTTTAGTTTTATGACTGCTATGTCGTAAAGGTATATAAGACCCATCATTACCTGTAATATCTGAGCCATAAAGACTTCTGTATGTGCAAACTGAAAATTTTAAAGCCTCTTAGTTCTTAACTGATCTGGTTGGGAAAATAAAACATGGGGGGTCCAAGTGTGAGAAAGCAGCTGCATAATACTCTAGTTAAAATTGTAACTTTTTGTTTCAGGGTGAGAATGTTTTAGGGAATTAAATCTCAGGAATGACTAGAAGATAGTGAGTGTACCAGAGACAGTAAATAACAGTAAAAGTTAAGATAGCAAGAGACATACTCGGTAAGAGCTGTAAGTGCAATATTTCACCATAACTGGGACAGATAGAAGTGGCAATTGTTCTTGTCAATTTCTTCTTCTTCAGCCTTTCCCTTTTTGAACATGTCAAGAATAAAAATCCCATTTTGACCAATACAGTTGTGCCCCACATACAGTAAAGAAGCTGTGATCTTCAGCAGGCAGAAGGATGCCTCTAACTAGGTCTGATGAAAACCTCCATCTCAAGGGTAGCCGTTTTTCAGTGATGGCAATTCAGGGCAGAAGAAGTACATGTGCCAATTCAGTCTGTGGAGAAACACTGAAAGACAAAGCTCAGCAAGGAGAAGTGTCTGTGGAAGCAGTAGTTCAGCAGAAACAAGCAATCTGCAGCCCCGGGAGCAGGGAGGTCCGGGAGCAGGGAGGAGGGAGCTTGGTGTGCTGCCCTGAGAGAGGCAGGAAACAAAGGATGAAGTGGCACAGAGGGGTTGTGGTCATGCTCTGTTTGAAACAATGCAGCCAACGGGCACTAAGCCAAGGAAGGGCCCAACCATGACCAAAAGCTGAACTTAGCTTTATTAACTCAAAAATACATACTGCTTTTCATGCTTTGTGTACTCTAATGAAGTAAAACCTGTAAATGCTTTACATATATGTCTAAAGTTGCTCTAAGCCCACCTGATCATGAAATGACACCAACTTTACCTTTCCCTCACCCTCAAAAACAGCAATATAAATGTAACTTAACAGAGGAGGGATGTCACTCTTCTGTCCTGGGACAGTTGACAGGCTGTACCTATCTCTCCCCATAAGGATGCCTGTCAGGTAAACTTTAGTCCATGGTAACCAGCTCAGTAACAGTAATTTCTGAATCCTATTCTGTCATAGCAATCAGTAAACTTCACTATTTGTGAGTCTGTGATCGAGTGTTCCCAGACTCAGTCTAAAACACTCTGTGAATCTGTGGTTGTGAAAGCTCATGTTGAAAATCAGCAGATTTATTGTGTCAAACAGTATAAGATTGTCTATAACATTATCTGTGAATCTGCATCATGAAGGTCCAGCAAGGACTTGGAAGACAGATAACATGCAGACTAAGAAGGGCAAGGTCTAGTCAGACCTGGGCCCAGTAATCCGTGGATAATCTGGAAAGCAAGTGGGTCTTCCTTTCTTAAATTTTTACATGGCATGGTCTCATCATGCCTTACACTACAAATAGCAGAGCCCCTTGCTCTGAGTCATATTAATTTCTTCCTGCCAGCTGCAAGAGCAGATTCCTTCTGGAAACAGCACAAGCTGTAGATCCATCTTAAAATGTTCTGTCACAGATTTTGCAGTCTTTGCAGGAGTACTGCTCCTGTACTGAGGACCTTGTGAGAACACAGGGAGGGCATTCACTGGCTCACGTCACTCTCCTTCGGTGACTTCGAAGATACTGTAGTAAAGAAACACAAGAATCTTATAAAGTGAAATTCCAATGGCAATTTCCAAGTTTAGAAACATTCTCTGGTTACCCCTTCCTTGACTTCACCTTGTTCTCTGCTGAGCAGGAGGGAAATTTTTTTTAAGTGGACATTCCTGATTTAAAATAGGTGAATACATCAGTGATCTGCTGCATCGGTTTTATTTTTTCAACAAACTTTTAAAAAGTACCATGTATCTTTGAACAATAGCATCATGGGAGACAGTTTTTCTGTCCTCTCCTTGTTATCCATAAGTTTCTAGAGAAACATGCAGCAGTCGATATCTCTCTCTACTGGGCAATTCTGTTGAGCTTGCCTGAATCAATCATCCATAAGGCCTGATTTAATTTGTCTCAAACTTCTTACAACAAAGAAGATAGTCTCAAGATTAATTCAGTTCTGAGTAGAGAAGAGCAGAAATCAGGGTACAAAATCCCCCCTTTTTTTTCTTTTTTCGTACAGCATGCTGCCAGTAAGTGTCAGGGCTATCAAAAGGAAAACAAATTTTCTGTCTCTCCTTGGAAGTTATTGCTTCCATTAAGCCACTATCTAACTTTAGGCAGAAGATTGAGACACACAACAGACAATCAGACTGAGAACAAAGAGGTATAGTTATCAGAAAAGATAGGGGTGACTCTTAACTGCATAGATTTTTCATTAAATACTCCAAGGGTCCTGTTGTGATACTGAATCTTGGGTTGATGGAAGCATCCCACCTGGAACTGCAGTTCAGTGAAACTCAAACTTCAGAAAATAGTCCCTGTGCTGAACAGCCCGCACTAATAAGCACCAAATAACATAGAAGGATGCACAAATATTTAAAATTTATCTTCTTGATTTCAGCTTCAGTTCTTCTGTCAAGTCTGGATATGTTTCCATGCCCAAATATACTACCTTGGGCAAATATTAGTGCTCTATCAATTGACCTCTTGCAGTGCATTTTAATGGAAAACTAATGCAATAGATCACGTTCATTTCACACCAGGCATTGATGGAAAGCTGATGGGTAGAATTATGCACTTCTGAAATACTATCCAGAGACAAGATGTAATGGACCCAGTAACTGTACGGAACTGTGAGTAATTCTGACCGATTACATGTATTAATATTCCACTTCATTTTCTTTGATGCAGAGAAGGTCACAGCTTCTGCCAGCCATGGAAGCAAAGGTTTCTGAAACTGAAGTGATGGAAAGTTCTGGAGAGGGTGTTGAGAACATGTAAAGACCACCAAATCAGTTGCAACTGCAAGCAGGGATGCAGATCCGGAGGCAAACATGGGCCAGAAAGCTGCTGTCAGTTTTGACACCCTGCTAGTAACATCAGAGGAACACCAAGAACTGATGAGGGTCTGAGTGAGTATTTTGTATTAACTCTTCTGGAAACATGACTGAGTGCCTGTAATAAATCAGTTTATGCTAACTGGGTCTGTGAGTCATTTGATATTGGATTATGGAACATCTGGAAAACACCAATATCCTTCTCCCTGGTGTGTATGTATAAGTGAGACTGAAACTCGTCACTGGAATAAAGCAGAACCAAAATTCTACTTCTTTCTTGGTCAAATGGTTGACTTTGGAAGCAAATACCCAAGGAAAGGTTAGAAGGTTGTCAAAGTTAAGGAGTGTTTTTCAAATGTAGCAAAGGTGCTGCTGCTAAGTATGCGTTCTTGACAACAAAGTGGTACACTAAGTGTTCAAGTTAGAAGGTGAATTGAGTTTGATGAAATTAAGTGGAATCATTAATTAAGATCCCATATCTTACCTCAGCTGTTCCAGACAGAAAGATGCTGTTTCTCCACCTTGTCCGGCAAAACTCCAGACTGGGCTGTTGGGGACTTTCCATGTTTTGTCACATAACAAATCATACCCTGAACTACAGCTTTTAGTGGCACCAACCAGTATTTCAGCACAGGTTAATTTCTGATCACCAGGGAGCCATTAGGACATGTTTGCAGTGAGGCATTCTTTAAAATCCTATCAATTCCTGCAGTTTTTACTTTTTGGTGACCAGCTTTTATGTTTAGGTTGTCTGCTGCTTCATGGTAATTACTGCATCTGTGCCCTTGTGCCAGCAAGGGAGTTTACAAAAGTTTGCTTCAGCCTCATAAGGATGGAAATGATGGGTACTGGGGTAATCAGAACATTCCTCCATCTCACCGTTAGCATCACCAGATGTCTTCATTCCATATTTCAGGGCCTGCACCGTTTTCCACTTTTTGGCTTTCCTTAGTCAAAACCAAGAATGGCAACAGGTTCAGTAAGAGGCCTGATTTTTCCTGCAGCTGTTTTTCTCCATTTTCAGCTGCAGACAACACCTTTTTAAGTTCCTTATTCCCCGTTTTTAGGTTTTAGGTTTCAGTCATGAGAAGATCTACTCATGCACCGAGCTTTTCTTAGTATTCTCTTTCAAAAAATAATGTTTTCAATACTTCATTTTTGGATTTCAAAGCAGTGTATTCTAAATCTGGAATTTTGGAGGGAGACAGTACACTTTGATTTTCTTTTGTGCACCAAATAAGTAAGTCTATAATACTGTGCAAATAATTATTTTGTCATTATATTTTTTTAACTTTTGCACGCTTCTACACTTTTCTATCTACTACACCACTTTATGCTCATTTTCCCAAAATTTTTGGGCCCATTCTATTCCCTTTCAGAGTTATGCAGTTATATTTTTGCAGCAGTTCATCCATGGCAATCCTGCTGACTACACATTTTTTTTTCTGTTGCATTAGAGGATGAAATTTGGCAGAAAATAAACCCAATTGCGTTCCAGCTGGTACTCAGAGATCAGAGTGGCTGGGTACGGCTGGGCTTTGTTTCTGATTACGACCAATTTGGCACTGTAAGTCTGGTTTCATTCAGTAAGGACTCTCACAATTGCTGATTCATGAGTAGTGTGGTTTATTGAAGCAACAGATCATGCAGGTTCAGAATTGCTGTTGTTAAATGCACTTACTGTGTTAGTACTAAATATACTGAGGTCAGTGCCTAACTAAACTCTGTTCACTAAGCTTAACTTCACCCCTGATTAAGCTTAGTTTCACCTGGGTGTGCTCTGATGCTGTCAGAGGCACAAGTCATAGGAAAGAGTCATAAAAGATAACGTTCCAGCTAATGCCATTCCATGATCAGGTGGAGTTCGAGTGACTTTAGTCACATCTCTGAAGCATGTGCAGGTTTTCCTTCATTAACATATGACAGGGTAGCAAATGCCACCAGTTTGGAAAAGCAATATGTATTTTTGAGTTAATGAAGCAAAGCTCAGCTTTCAGGCACCAGCTGGGCCCTTCCTTTGGCTTAGCTCCCATAAGTTCAATTGTTTTAAGCAGAGCATGACCACAATACCTCGGTGCTGCTCCATCCTTTGTTTCCTGCCTCTTTCAGGGCAGCACCCCAAGCTCCCTCAGTGTTCCTGCTCCTGTGTCCCTGCAGTTTGTTTCTGGTGAACAGTTGCTCACACGGACATGTCTCCTTGCTGAGCTTTTCGAGCCCACCACAGTTCCACGGTGAAAATTAAAGAGGTTGGGAAGAGCATAAGAGAAACTTTCTCCCCCCCCAGCTTCACCGATTTCCTGAGCAGGGAACCATGTAAGGTTTTCAAACACTCTCAAAGTTCAAGCCTCGTGCTTCAAGCTTAACTAGAACAGGTAATGATTTCAGGAGTTCCTAGATCTGCCTGTATATGGACTGTACAGGATCTCCTGTATAGGGAGTGGCTGACACTCTTTCTTTGCTAATGGAAGGTTTTCCAAATTTGGCATAAGAAATAATTTCTCTCCCACCACCTCCAACCCCACCGCCAAGGTCTACTTTGATCAATTAAAGAAATTTGTCAGTAGCAAGGTGAATACAATGCCTTTGACATCTTTGGAGAAGGAGTAGGAAGAAGGTGGCCAGATACCATCAACTAACAGCATTCGGACTTGATAATGCAAAATGTTCATCATGCTCCTTCTATGTGGAGTATCGAGAGTAGTCAGAAGAGCCAAATATAAATCCTTTTCTTAGCTTGCGTAGAAGTGACTGGCTCATGACTAGTTCAGTACATCTAGAAATTATCTAGGATATAAATCAATATTTTTACGCAAGGCTTCTTTTCCTTGCCCTCAGCCTTAACTCTTGTGCTCTGCAAGCAGTAGCCCTGGTAAAGACACTCGTGAAGCTGCAGATACCTTTGTGACGGCAGGATTGATACAGATACGAAAAGGTAGCAGGGAAGAGTTTGACTACGGTGCTTCAGCATGGAATGCACAAGCTCCTGTAGTTCAAGGAACATCACATATGCAGTTTTTAGATTTTCTTCCTCTATACTAAAACTTCTTCATTATAAAAAGGTTCGTGTCTGATCTAACACCTATTTATATCCTGCCGAGATAAACAGGCTAAATCTGTGCTCTCAGTCAACACAACACTAAGCACCCAAAATGAGATTAGTCTAACCTTTCTGTTGCAAATGATTTATAGATCTTTTGGAACAGATCCCATAACTTGCCTTAAAACACGCTAATTTTGAAATGTTCTGGGTAACAGTCTTGCTTCAGAGTAAATACCCATGGCATTCTCAAATGGCTGCCTACAACAGCAGCTCCCTTTCTTCTTGAGCAAATGCTACAGACCTTCAAAAAAGCATCCAAGCTTCTGCTGGCTCCTGCATTAACGGGATGACTATCTCTGGACGACCCATAATGTGTCTCATTGTCTCAGCCCATTGTTCAAGAAACTGGTAGCTTTAGGCTATTTATGTTACCTTATCTGTTTGAGATCAGAAACATCCACTACTAAGAACAGCAACCTCCTCCCCCGCCCCACATCCAACACCAGGATAAGGACTGGGGAGACAAAAAATAAAACTTGTGGCAGTAAAGAGAATGGTGTTTCTACCTCTGCTTTCTCTCTTGCTTGCAAGTGCAGCCGACTTGGCAATATGTGTATGGAGAAGTTTGACAAAATTCCCTTTGCTCCTCATTTATTTTCCTCAGAGCCTTCTGTAAACTTTTTGTATGGTACAGTGACCTCAAGGCTTAGAGAGAGAATGTAACTATTTGAGTTCTGAGGTGTTTTTCCAGCAGGAAGAGTGCACACTGGGGTCCTATAACCCGCTCTGGGAGAGGGTCTGCATCTCCCCTCCATAAGGAGTATGTCTTTCAAGGAACAGAGTTCTGAGTGGAAAGACTGGCAGGTCTGACCCCTATCTCTTTTTGTTTTCTTTGAAAAGTAGTATTTTGTTGTAAACTGAAACTGTCTTTCAATCCATTGTTTGAACCTTTGCTCATTTCTGATTTCTTCTCGCTTGCAGTTTTTTGCTGTTCGACCTTATCTTTTATGCCCTTCAAAAAAACAAGGTTAATGTGATGCCTTTCAGTTAATACTTCTGTTATGCTGCCACAGGCTCAGTGCCTGTCTTCTGCAAAGTCAGTCATCCCTCTGGATGTAGGAGCCTCCTATGATTGCCTGGTACAAAGTATATCTGTGCTGAGAACAACTCTTTTCTCAAACATCCATCCATAATGGATTATGTTATGTTCCACTTTCAGCTTCTAACAGGAGCTATCCTAGCTGAGCACAGAAATGTTAACTTGGCTCTTTTAAGAGGCTGCTGACTGCTTAAACAGAAACTCCTCTCAGTCAGCTTCTGTGCCTTCACTGGCTGTCAAAAAGGGTCAGTTGTGCTTGCCCTATATTGTTCCTATCTGCATATATACATATAATATCCCCAAGACTAAACTATACCACTAAAGTAAAAGAAATGGGACAAAGAACAGCGGTACCCTCCTGCGTGCCTGTCTCTAACATGTGTTTGCTGTGACAGATCCTATGACTGAACACAAAAGCCTTTCCCCAAGTTTGGCTCTTTCTCTTTTGCAGCCTCTGTCTTTATGGCAATGCTCATAGCTGCAGCATGTCTAGACAACACTGAAAAAACACGTTACTTTTGTGAAAGCTGCACACAAAATGCTTTTTTTTTTAACTGAAGTTGTATCTTGAAAATGGTTGGCAGTCACCATTTTCCAATTCCTTGAAGTGCAGTGTGGTGTATCCTTGAAAATTGTTGTCATCTACTGATAACTGCATGGGAGCATCTAGCCCTGTAATAAAGAACATCAGAAATTCTCTATGTTAGGAATTCTTCTAGAAGGTTTGTTTTGGTTTGTTGGTTTTTTGTTGGTTGGGTTTTTTGCTGTTGTTGGGAGGTTTGTTTGTTGCTGTTTCTTTGGTTTTTGGGGTTTTTTACACAACTTTGCTCCAATATTGCTATCTAGTGTTTTACCCAGATTTGAATCATTACATGGTACAGCTCAGGGGGGACACACATTCTTTAGGTAACAGTGAAGCTTGCGCTGTTAGATATGGGTTATGAAGTGTCAGAATGTTAATTTATTCACTCTCCATGTATGGAAGTTACTCTGGTTTTAATCAGAAGATCATCACTTTTGTATAAACTCTTCTCTGTCAGCTTCTGTGCAATCACTAGCTGACTTTCCAAAATTAGGAATAGTGGCAGTGTTACATAAAGATAAATGCAGAGTCGCTTTCATTTGCTGCAGAGGTTAGCACTACAGGTTATCATCAAACTGTAAGAGAAATGGATGCAATGGGAAAAAACCTCTCAAATTTATATTGGATTTTCTTTTCTTTGGGGGTTTGTTTGTTTGTTTGTTTGTTTGTTTTGTGGACTGTGGGATGTTGCCCCACATTTTGGCTCATAACCTTGACTGCCCAAGGGTCTGGTTTTAAAACTCTCCAGTTTTTATCCTGTTATGCCTCACCTCTAAAATAAAGATAATAAAATTTGAATGTGTTGAACGTCCTGGAAGCCAAAAACTTTTGTATTTCATTATACTGATACTACTCTGACAAAGCATCATAAAGCAGTCTAGGGGAACCAAGTCTATTTTCAAAAAGAGGTTATAAAAGGTGTAAAATAAAATAAATTGCTTTCCATATATTCCAAGTCCTTAAACTCCTCATCCTAGTCCATGCCCTCCTGTGAATAGACACCTCCAGATGCAGCTTTGTGCTCACCACTCCCTCAAGCAATTCTACAATTCCTTTTGAATGCCTGAGGAAAGTCTTTTCCACAGCGGCCTGGAGCCTTTCAGAGCATCTGTTTAGGGATGAGGGAGACCCAGAACAGATTTATGAAGCTTTGCTTTGCCTGTGGGGCAAGTTCAGAGGTTATCTGATTTCACCCCCCATGACCACTCAGCCCCAACCCACTCACTCCCTCCATGCCATTGGGGGCAGGGGGGAGAGAACTGGAAGGGTGAAAGTGAGAAAAATCATGGGCTGAGATAAAAACAGTTCAATAACTACAGCAAAAGCTGTGAGTGCAAGCAAAGCAAGGCAAGGGATTCATTCACCACTTTGTATGGACAGGCAGAGGTTCAGTCATCACCAGGAAAGCAGGGCTCTGGTAACAGGGACTTGGGAAGACAAACACTGCCTCTCTGAATGTAAACCCCTTCCTTCTCCCCCCACCACAGCTCTCCATGCTAAGCATGATGCCGTCTGGAATACCTCTTTGTTCAGCTGGATCACCTGTCCCAGCTGTGTCCCCCCAGCTCCTTGTCCACCCCCGGCCTGCTGGCTGAAGGGACGATGTGAGGAACAGCAAAGGCCCTGGCTTTGTGTAAACACTGCTGGGCAATAACCAAAACATCCCTGTGTTTTCAACACGGTGTTCAGCACAAATCCAAAACACAGCCCACACCAGCCCCTGGGAAGAAAACGAACATGATTCCAGATAAAACTGTAGCAGGGAACCTGCATCTCTAACAGCATGGATTCAGGGAGCAGGAAGCAGCTGGAAGTGTCTACCTGCCACGGTGCAAATGCTGGGGGGGGGTAACTCCACTCCTACCCCTTCAACAGCAAGCTCAGCCTGTTCCTGTTATGCTCTGTAAAGCTATGGAAAGTAGCAGTGTGCTTCAGTAAAACCACCAGCTGCTCAAAACCAATTATCATTACCTATTAATATACATGACCTGGAGTGTGATCTTTCTTCAGACAACTTTCCAAGTAAAAGTTGTATTCCTGATTTCTGTACAGGGATTAGTAGCATGGGTTGTCCTTTATTCCAGCTCTAAAAGGAAGGAAAGACCAAAGTCAGAGAGAAATGAACAGATTTTATTTTTTTTCAAATGAGAAACAAAAAAATCCAATCTTTTTACTTGTTGAAATCTATAAGTAAGGTTTATCATTATATTTGTGGACATCTCCATTCTTCTTTATGCCTGATATCTGTCCATGAATACTCTGATTTGAAATTCACAGCACCTTTGCAAAATTACACATTCTGGTACTTTCAGTTGGGCCATCACATTCTCAGAAGCAATTCAATGCCACAGAAATTTAGACACTTGCTAATATTCATCAAAATGCTAACTGCTCCTGGAAACTTACAGAATTTTCTGTCTTTACTAAAGCGAATGGAACCTGCTTAAAGTTCACATTGTCTGACACATGCTGTGTTAATTCTAGCACACAACATCAAAAATCCTTTATGTGTTCTTTGTTTAGATCTGCTTCCCTGTGCCTAAACAGTGACACACACAGAGCAGGATTTTGGTAGGGATAGCAGTGTCTCAAAGCCATCACATGATGTACATAGCATTCTTGAAGCTAAAATTTCATCCCAAGAACAGCCAAAGTCCAGAATTCATACAGCATATAAGAAGACATTTGGAGCAGAATTGATCCAAACAATGAGCTGGGAAAGTGAGGAGCCAGACCTTCAGAAGCACATAGCCTCCAACAACTACAGAATTATTTTCTGAAAACACCTAATCTGTAAATAGCTGCAGTTTGCAGGAGTTGTGCTCAAACAATTCAGAATGTTTTTGGAATTTTAGGGAAAACAATTGAAGTGCAGCAAACACTATAGCTCATGAAGCACCAAAATCCTGGAGAAATCAAGACTTGTGGTGAAAAATAAAGCTTTATTTGAAGGCAGGCAAAAAAGAAAAAAAAAAAAAGAAGAAAAAAGCATAACCCAGTAAATGTTACAAGGTCCGTTCAAATTAACCCTTTGTGGAGTATTAAGAATATGCAACACATACTTTGTTCCATATTTGCCTTCTTACAAGTGGCATGTTCCGAGTGACTCATGCCTGCATTTCCCAGAGCTTTACTTAATCAAGCTTATACTTGCAAATCTATTGCTCTCAAATTCCTGCTCTCAGATCAAGAGCTAATGGCTTCAGTCCAAAATATCTATACTCTGGATAGGGATATTCCCTTACATGGGTAGCCTTGGGGCAAATGAATGAAACTGTCATGAATTCAGGTTTATGGAAAATGTGTGGAGAAGATGGGAAGATTTCTGGAAAGAACCAAGAGCTCATGTGTAATGCAGCCTTCGTAACAGTGAGGTGTGGACTCAGAGTGAGTGGATGGGTGCTGGGGATTTCTGACAGCCCTGCTAAGGCTTCCAAAGCTCTCAGAGGGACTGGTCCTACTCTGTGAGGCTCTTGCTATCCTCTGCCCTCACTAGATTTTTAAGTAATCAGGCAGCAGGATTAGAGCTAAATGTGGGACATGGTGAATATAGTTTCACCTGCTGCATTTCTCACCAGCCTAGGCAATCATTTTTTTTTTCTCTAAGTACCTACTTATTACCAGACTTTAAATCCTAATGGCATAAAGAACTTTCCTCCTCTTGTTATAAGTAGGTGAGTAGTAGAGTAAAAAAAAAAGCTGAAGTAAGAAGCTGTAATTTTCAGCAGGTGTAATTTTGATCAGCTCCACTGGCCATGTGTTAATGGTGAATGGGGCACAAAGAAGTCTTTGTCTCATCATACCCTCTGCAGGTCCTTCATGGATTAGGTACACCTGAGGCTTAAACTCCACAAGGTCTCTAAAAAAACATTCTCAAGATGCTGGGTAAGATCGCAGCCCCTAGAAGTGATACAGAAAATGGTCCAGGGGCTTTTGAGTCCCCTCTAGTAAGTTCTGTTGCAGGAGCTGGTCCACTGATTTTTACCCTTAACATGCACAAACACCTTGCACCAATTCAACCGGATAAAGTAAACGCCCCAGGAATAATCTCTACATCACTAGGACTTTGATTAGATTAGGAGTATTTTATTTCAACCTAGATGAATTACTTCCTCTTGTGATTGGCAATTAATTTCTGTGTATAAAAAGGGTTAAAAAAACCATTCAGCCTAAAATTAACTAACCAAGGAAAAGGGGAAATAAATACCAAAGTGCTATACTGCAGAAGAGATTTTAGTGTGCGGGAAGACCCTGGGTGGTGATTCCATGTGGCTCCAATGAAGGTATGGATTCCTCTCTTGCTGTTATTCTCCCTGCCCCGGGTGCAGCAGCGTGTCTCACCCACTCCCTCACATCACCTGATCCTGTTGTAGCACATCCATCACTCTGGAAGCTGGCAGGGGACACAGCTTTCTGCTGGCATTGGTTAAGCACAAAGTCAGGTTTGCAAGCACAGTTTTCAAGGGAATTAGTCCAGTGAAACTGTACAAGAAGGAACTCTCCTGCGCTTTCCCCTATGACAGGAGAGGAAATACACTCTCATCCCACCTAAATCTTTGCACCTGAAACCGCCTTTGCACCCAGTCTCAACATATCCTCCCAAAACTGCTCCCAGAAATGCCACATAGCTACGGTGAGAGATAAGGATGCAAATGTCTAAATATTTTGTTTGCTCTTTTCAGCGGAATGGAACTGTTGCTCACAAAAAAAAAAAAAAAATTTCCACTTGGCCACTCTGAAAACACTGGCAATTATACCCTCGCTACACCACAGACTTCCTAGGTTAAAATCCACAGTTTCCCCTTTTCCAAGCCATCTATGATTACTGATGTTCTGGTATTCTTTACTGGTTTTGGTCTGAAAATGGTGGTCTCTGGAAGAGGACAGAGGAGAGAGCTGAAAGGAAAAATCTCTTAATTTGCTGCTGCAAATCTCTGAGAAATCTTCTCTTAGACCCCTTAAATGCTTCAGTATTGTGATGAGAACTGATGTGGTGAATGAACATAACCTGAAAGAAAGGACTGCTCTTTCTCTCCTGGGGAGTTTTCACTTCCAGGTAATACTCAGAAATGTCTTATTTCAAATCCACCTCAGCAACAATCTACCTATATAACCTGGCCTTGGTCCCCTCACAGCAGGCAACCCTGTCCCGACCTGATGTACTGTTTTGGTCAGCTTTATCTCTTACTCTCAAAAAGTATTTTTACTCCTCAGTTCTGAGGAGAGCAGCCGGGAACACACCAAACACCAGACCATGAACAAATTCAATCAGTTCTAAAACTGCCATTCTGGCATATCCCTAAGTGCATGTCACTCTTTTCACAGGTGGTCAAGCCTGGCAATTACCTTAACAAGGACAGCACAGGAAACCAGTGAAGAGCTGGATATCAGCAGGATCTAAGCTTATCAGGGACTAATTTGGCACAGCATGCTAAATAACTCCACTGACCAAACAGTGTGACATCAGAGATGAGCTTGGCTCGTGGAAAAGAAAAGAGAAAGGCAGAGAGAAGGAAAAGGAAGAGATGCTGAGAAATCACTGGGATAATTCAGCACATTGTACAGGAACATTTTCTCTGGCAAACAAAAATGATCCCAGTATTTTGAAGTGCATCTAGACACATTGCATATGCCAATTTATAGGTCATAAAGAGGAGAATACTTTCAAAAACAAATATGAAACCAGTGACCAAGTTTAAATTGGGAAAAAGAGTTGCACGAAATAGCAGTAAATAAGTCCACTAGAATTCCTTGCAATTACTCTCATGCCAGGTCTCACTCCATTTCCTAGCTCATTAGAGGTATTTCCTACAAGATACAATTTTCCCAGAAGTCTTTAGAAAATATCTGTTGGCCTCAAATGTCTTTTTCCCACAGAAATCTGCAATGATTCATTGGTTAACATGCTTTTTCTCACTTCTATGGAGAGATGCCATAGGTAAGATTAAAGAATTTATGTTCTCCTTGCATTTTTATCGAATTTGGAGCTATCTCAAGGTGCTGGGACAGAGAAGATTCTTGTCTCCCAGGTATCTGCAGGCAGAAAAAGAGATACAGCAGAGGCAACAAAACTCTGGCAAGATTTCACTCATTTTCGTGTACAGCAACAAGGTTTAAACCCCTTCAACTGACAGCCATACAGCAAAGATGCTGAGATGTTACATTTTTATCTTTTGTCATATTCTCTCATCTTTCACATGGCTGTACAGCAGCAATTACATTCTTTATTTCTAAGTCATTAACATTGTTCTATTTATGCCAACACATATGTTGCTTATAGGCCAAACCCTTAGCAAATGAAAACAAAATTTTTAGAGATACACAACGCAAAATCTATTACACATATATGAATAAAATACGGTAAAACCATGCACTGAGGCACACCAATGTGCATGCCTTCAATTATGTGAAGGCATTTATTTTCTTAAATGACTTGAATATCTTTAATTCAAATTTGCTTGAATTACTCTTTTTTTTCAGAAAGGAGAAATTTTTTCAAGTAAAAAAATAATTTTCGCTTTCGAATATTTTTAATAGAAGTAAAAGACTGGATTTATAAAGTCTGAGAAGGATGCAGTAACCCTACAACACTGAACTTTAGGACTAATATGGAAAACAAAGAAACCAAGTCCTTCAAGTTGTTACAAAAGCAAAGAACCTTCCTTGCATTACTTTTGCAGCCTCCTAGATGAGTAAGCTTATAAACCCAATTTACGGTGCTCTGCAAATAACTCATTTCTGTTTCTCCTGTTGAAGTGTTATATACCTGCTAGACCTGAGACTGCAAAAATAACTCAGTAGCCCGTAGGACTCTTCCATGAGAATTGAAAAACTAATTTGCAATTATACTTCTAATATCTGTTTCACCTATTCTTGTGGAATGGCCTTGCCCTGAGATATTTAGAAAATTTTGTTCCAGCGTTTTTCATATACCACTTAAGGCAGTCACTAATGGTGTGTGACACCTTGGAGCCAACCCTGCTGAATCAGGCAAAAGAGGATTTTTACCAAGACTCCCAGGTCCCAGGGGAGGGTGTACTTGTTATGCTGTGACACTTCTGCTTCTGCTTCAAAGGAGGTCACTTAGGCATCTCACTGTTCATTTAGACCAGTGATGCAGTCACTGCTCGTAGCTGTACAGATGATTGCTTGCCCAAATTCTGTATAAACCATTCACCAGAATATTTCCCATGTCTTAGTTTCAATAAAATTAAGAATCAAAACATTTACTAGAAGGATTACTTCTTCGTATTCAGACCGTAATGCTATCTGATATTGATGTTATGTCGAATAAGTGAATGGGAAGTGAAAGATCAGCCTGAGTACCCAGCGGGAGGTCTGCAGTATTTGTAAAGCTGAGAGGCACAGCAGAGTGCCAGAATCACACTCTTAATACAATATCCTGGGCAAGCAAAATTTCCGGGCTAAATATTAAAACAAAAAGCAAAATGGGGATAAACAACACAATAATACTGTGTATATCACGAATATAGACAAAATGTGACTTTTTTTCAGCCTTAAGATAAGATTTTGGCTGTCTTTTCCTAGACACGTGTTCATTTCTGTCAGTGAAGATTTGGCTATGTACAACTTTTCTAAACAGGCAACCCCCATTAACTATTATTTACTGCAATTCAATAGCCATTTCAAGATATCATCTGCAACAAGGGCTTTATTAACACCCCTCCAGGTACATACAGCTGCTAAGGTAAGAAATCAAAAACGTGTTTGAGCAAGTTGGACAGAGCCCTGAGGGCAAAAAAACTCTCCAGCTCTGAGCCCTGTATTGAACCCACAGGCCGCAGGTTTGTCTTATTAAAAGTTAAAATTGCCTGGCATTTTTCCAACCCTTCTCTGGCCAGAAGGCAATGCAGCTGGCACCAGCGGTGACATGCTGTGCACACAGCTGTTCTCTTCGCAGGTCACTGGAGAAAGGCCCACTGTTAAACCAGTGATAACCTGCACTTGGGTGAGGCAGAGGATAAACAGAGCCACGGAGAAACTCCTCACTGCCCTGGAAGAGTTACAAACATAGAGGATGCATTAATGCAGAGACCAACACATTAGCAGAGATACCAGTATGGTGGGCACTAATTAAAAGGAAGGAGGCCTCTCTTCCTCAAATATTTAGGTGGTCTACAGTCCTCTTGTATTCTTGACCCAGTCTGTCATGGAGGCACTCAACCATATCCATGAAACGATGAAGAAAGGAGTAGCACACAGAAAACAACTGCTTCTCCTGTACTCATGAGGGAAATGGAGCCCACTACCTCTGCATTTTAAAGCTTAAAACCAAATTAAGCTTAAAGAGTAAATGCAAGACAACAGTTGCAATCATGTACTCTTTCCCTAAGCCAAAGGTGCTAAAATATGGCCCCTGCACCACGTATTATGATAAACACCAGACCGACAAGTGAGATATGTGTGAGCACAGTGAGATTAGAGCATGAAAAGCAGAAAGGATGAAAGACTCTCCAGAAGCATATTACATACATTACCTTGCAGGAAAACCACAGAAGGAATTCATCTCCACAAACAGTGGACTGAGATAAGAATATCTTAATAATTTCAGAGGGGGAAATTAAAAAACCCCACAAGATGGTGATGATGATGATGATGATGGTGATAATAATGTAATAACAACCACAATAATAATAACAGTTTCAAAGAATCAAATAAATAAATAAATAAACAAATAAAGAGTGGGAGAGAAAGAGACAAATAAAACCCACGAGAAAAAAGTGGTGCACAATACAATTGCTCACCACCCACTAACCAATGCCCAGACTATCTCGGAGCAGTGATCAGCAGTTCCTGGCCAACTCCCTCCAGCTTGTATCCTGAATATGAAATTCTGTGGTGTGCAATATCCCTACAGCCATTTCGGCTCTCCTGGCCACGTTCCCTCCCAGCTTTTTGTGCACTTCTTCACTGGCAGAGCTGGGAAACTGAAAAGATTGTGACTTAAGGTAAGCACTACTTAGCAACAACCAAAACATCAGTGTGTTATCAACATTATTCTCATATGAAATCCAACACCAGCATTGTACCAGATACTAATAACAAAATTAACTCTATTCCAGACAGAACCATGACACCATCTATTCTGAATCACCATGGCACTTTTGATTTCAGTATGATTAATCTGGTATCCGTTGATGGTGGATTGGATTCAAAGAACAAATGCAAGAAAAGTTTCATTCAGAAAGGGAGATTTAAAATTCACCTGAGAAATAACTTATAATGAAGCAATGGAAAAGTGATGTGAAAATGAAGCATCCATTACACCAGCAGTGTTCTTCACTGTCCCCAAAATACAAAATGGAGAAGGTCCATTTCCAGCTTTTGAAACAGGCACTAGTTTCCCTAAGAGAAAACCTAACACAGTGCTTACAAGAAAAGACCTGGGTTTGATCTATTAATTATTGAAACATCTGATAATGAAAGAAAGAAAGGAAGGAGGGAAAGAATGACAAAGGAGGCAAGGAGGGAGGGAGGCAAAGAGGGAGGGAGGCAAAGAGGGAGGCAGGGAGGGAGNGGAAGGAAGGAAGGAAGGAAGGAAGGAAGAGCCACCATCAAGGTGAAGAGATGAGGGCCTTTGCAAATCAAAAGCACTCTGCAACAAAGACATGTCTCAAACCAGACCAGAGTATCTACACAAGGAAGGCTTGACTTTAACATGTGCAAAACCAGCAGTGTTTGTGGAGACTGAAAAACAGCCCTGTTCAAAGACATTTTCTCATGGTTTTACAACTACTTTCATGACCTGCAAGTTTGGTGGGTCTTGACCGGGAAAGCAGGAAAGGCTGTTATTTCAGATTATACCTGAAAACTCTATTATAGAGGAGGGAGAGATACCCATCCATACATAGTATGGGAAAGTCTGTCTCACTAAGGATACCACTTTGAGTCCTGAGTTCTCCAGTGGGGAGGAAACTTAGTGCAAGCACAGAATCTTAAAGAAAGCTCTGCTTCTGCACCAAAATCAGAGAAATAGCCCCATAGGTAAAAAAAGCCCTGCACCCTTCTCCCCTCCTCTCATTATGCAGATGGTGAAACATCTGACTGTCCACATAATGCTCAGACTCTTCAAGTGAAAAGGAAAGAATTAAGACAAAGAAGCCATCATGGAAAAACTCTATTTCTTCCGCTTCAAGGACTGTGATTTGAAATGAGTCATAGCTCTCTTCCACTGAGTGTACAGAGCAAGACAGCAATTTCACTGCCTGCATACAGAGGGAAAGAAAGCAGCCTGATCTCTTCTACCCATTTCTGTCCCAGCAGAGGGAGAAAGGGTATAGACATCTTTCCAGCACCACCCGCATCACCAGGAGAAGGATTAACTGGGGCTGACAGACACACTGTGTAGTCCAATGGACTCAGTGCCACTGCTGAACCCTCTACAGCTGGAGCACAGTGGGGTGAGGAGGAGAGCAACCAGCACCGGCAGTGTGAGTCCCCCAGGCCCTCCTCGGACCCCTGCTCAGCTGGCACCTCTCTACAGCGTGACACTTGGCAGAGACATCATGTACCCTTCCAGAGCACTCAGAGTGCATTCCTTTCCTCACCCTCCTTTGGCTTTCAAGAGCCATTATGTAGCTTAAAGTGTTTTGTGAATGCAGCTTCCTTTCCATCTGCTGGTGTTGCAAAAACATCAACACCACCACAAAATCCTCTCTTGAGCAGATTGCAGAAGCAGCAAGAGCCAGCAACGGTTTCAGCCTCTCAGAGCAAGGAGCATTTTGAAGATGCACCACAACAGTAGCAAAAGAAATCAGTCTGGGGAGGGGGAGGAGATTTTAAGGGAATAAAAACAAGGTCTTGATTGCCCCAAGGACAAAGATAAGCTGCGCTTACAGGAAAAACAAGCAGGTTGTTAGTAATAAAGGATTTTGAAATGCTAGGGGTTAAGTTCTCACGATAAATTCATAGCTTAAACTTTTACTTAATTACATCCTTAATTTACTTAATTACTCGTAAAAATACTTTATGTATTCTTACATCTACTTCTGAGGTGACCAGTGCCTTGCAGATACTGAATGATACCTTGCAAATCCAGTCGCTTCTGACAAATTCTCTGTTCCTCTCCCTCTGTGAAAAAAGGAGAGTTTTCATGAGAGATCCCATCTTTGGTCTGTAAAGAGAGAAAACTGACATCTTCAAACCTTAGTAAAAGGAGAAAAAGACATTATCTAAAAATGCCCTTGAAAAGAAGAATGAAAAGACATAACAACAAATTCTGCAAGCTAAAATGGTGCAAGTGAAAACAGATGTAGCCTGTGAGAATAAGCAACACAAAGCAGTCTTCATCTTGTGAAGTCTGTAAGGTGAATGCTGGGTAACTTTCTGCTTCAAAGCAACAGAAGCATGATGACAATGCAACCACTTCTTTAAAAAATAAAAGAAAAACTTCAGCAGTTATTGCATTTTGCAATTGTGTTAGCTGGACAATTCTGTTCTTCTACACATGATAGGCAGAGCATACCAGATGTCTAATAAGACTTTGGAAAGGTCAAGAGCAAGTGACAAATGGTTTATGTTTCAATTCTTAACATCTGGAAACTATAACTCCACAAACATGAATGTTAAATGTCATTCTCGTACGTTGAAAGGATTGCAGCTTAGTAAAAGTATGTGAGCAACTTCATCATTTACTCAGCATTCTGTTCTTTTGTTCATAACTTTCAAATAATCTTCTGTCTCTAGGCTGGCTCTGTAAAACATATTTGTCACCATCTCAGTACTGCAGCAGAAATGACATCTTGGAGCCTCATTTGCCTCAACCCCAGTCATCCTGCTGCAGGTTTCAGCAAAGCAGAGGTGGGGCAGACTTGAGAGCTGTGACACCTGCTGGCAAAGGATGCTGCATGTCCAAGTGACGCTGGCCAGTGCCACCCAGACTGCTGAAGTGCCCTGGCACACGGTGTTGACTCTGCCTTCAGCCGACCTATTGCCCCACGACACAGGAAGATTTCTCAGCAGTTTTTAATCCTGTGCTGTTTTCACCAGGAAAATTGTCACTGATTTTTACCACTGGACCAAAAGTAACATAAATATTACCTGGAGCAGAGTGGAGCTGTTTGATATGGAAATCCTTGTGGCCGGTTAGGCTTTGGGGTATGAGTTTCTCAAGCAATTTCAAGCTGAGGCTGCTCTGCAGATTCTCTGCAGAATTTCCTTGTCAGTGTCATTACTCTTCATTACTTTGAAGGCAGATTAGACAAAATCCAGCTCATCTGTTATCTCACCCTTTTGATGGTATGAGATTAACGGCTGTGATAATAGCCTACAGTGCAAGTCAAAGTAAGGAATTTTGGAGAGTTCATTGTCTTCCATAAATCCACATATGGCTGGCTTTCGTACTGAATGCAAAGGTTGAACACAGCCAGGATGAAGTTATAGTGTCCTTGGGGACCCATCCATCCTCAGCTTTCAGGTGAGTAGGTGGAACCAGCTGGAGATCAGCAGGTGAGGACCAGGTGCCTCCCCACATTGCTGGAGTATGGAGCTGTAAGCCCTTTGGTGGGGGCAGGAGAGGGCTGGAGAAAGGTTTCATTTTCAGCTCTGACCAGGTCACACCTCCCAAGCTGGAGATCCAAGTGGGGTCAAGCATGCAAACCAACTGCCTGTCTTTGTCCTGCACAAAAAGGTCAGTAAGATTCAGGACAGTAGAGCACTTTGGTACCCAGTCAGGCTGAATTTTAATCCAGTTGTGAAGCAATGCTTTGTGGAATTATTCAGAAGATCTCTCCAAGGGAAACTGATCAGGAGGTCAGTGAGATTCCTCCTCACCTGTGGCACTCCAAAGAACATTCAGGCTTATAGGATCGATGAGACCCAGATAGAAAAATAGTTGTTACTTTAATCACTGCACTGAAGAAACACATATGGCACCCATACATTGTGTTTTCATATAGTGCTTTGTTCTTTGTTCTTGTCTAAACATGGTAAAGTGGTCAGAAAAATGACTTGTTACCTTAAAAGCAGTTGAATTTGAATTATCACACCATTTTTCCATGTCTTCCAAGTAGAGTCTGCAGCTTACACAAATTAAACACAAAGAGTCTCAAATATCTAAGCACACTGCATCTGACACCAAAACAACAGCAAAAAGAAAGACAAATAGAGAAGGATTTAGGATGATGGCTCTTACTAAATACAGTCCATCAGAATATAAACAAACTCTATAAACACTGCATCAATTGCAATGTCAGTATTAATAGCACCATCTAGCAAGAAGGTTCAAACTATTAATGCTAATTCCTTTTTTTCTCAGTTGTGTTTTCTCATCATTTTCAAATAGCAAAAGTGATATTTTTCCTTTATTCTCAGCCCCAGACCTCAACCCTTTAATCATATTTTAAGAGGTTAAAACAAAAAGCATACATAAAATGGGGATGATTATTCCCAGCAGCAGTTCTGGCAAAGGCAGGTTACAAAGTGTTCAGTCTGGATTTATCCATTTATTCAATTAGACAGGTAAACAGACTATGAAAATTCTATTATACATGCCTATTCTAATGATCTACTGCATTAGCTCTTTTGACATCTGCATAAAACAAAGAGCAGTTTCTACTCATTAGAGCCCTGGGGCAGGCTCATTTATGATTATTATGGATTGTTTTTTAAGTTTTTTATGCTTCCCACAGAGAAGGAAATAAATGTGTTAAATTTGTACCCTTCCAGTCTGGTGGGACTGCTGGCTTACACGTGTGATGAAACTCCTGTCTATAAGGACTGGTAGAACTAATCTTACAAGATACAAGATTAGATCTTTCGAAACTGAAAAAACAGGTTTTTTTTTTCAACAGCAGCTGTGACGTGAAGGAAAGAACAGGAAGGTAGGAACAGGAAGGCAGATAACTTGTCCATCATGAATATTAATACCCATTGAGTTAAATGTATTTGCACATGTAAATTCAAGGTATCACAGTAAGACTATAATTAGTCTCCTAATTAGTCCCTATGACATCTCACGCCAGTAGCTATTGTTAAAAAATCAGACCTCAGGCAGTTTTCCTTATTTACCCTCAATTAAGTGCAGCATTCAATAACCTACTGATTTCAGGGCACGTGTAGTGCTTCAGTCCTAAATTTGGGAAATAACAGTTACTACATTTTTCAGACATGCCCCATTATCTTCTTGCTTTCACAAGGGTGCTTCACTCTACGAAAGAAGTGAAATCAGGATGAAACCATAAACCACTAACAAATCTGGTATCTCAAAGTGTCACTGAAACACGGGAAGAAAATAAAAACCCTCTAACACTGTATTTGAAGTGATAGAGAATCAGGCATTGCCAGGGGGCAGTGTCTGGGGTACATGTTCATTGATGTTTGCTGTTGATGTTTTGTTGATAGTCGTTATCTTTTTGGGTATCTTCTGGGCTGTTCCCAGTCTGTTGAGATGTTGAGCTCATCTCAGTTGAGTGGTGCAACAGCCCCCAAAAAAAACCTTTAAAATTCCTTTCCCCAAGGCAAAGGCAAACCAAGCCTGGCTAGAGAAATAACATTTAAAAAATTAAAAATTTATATTATTTCCAACAAAAGTACAAGATTTCGGTCCTATTATTAGGTCAGCTACTGCCAGATTTCATCCTGGCAGAGGTTTGGATGCCAGGGCAGGAGCGTCTTGGCTCCTGAGAGGCCTTTATTTTTTCTGAAGGTCACTGCCAGGGCTGCAGTTCTTCAGGCTGTACCTGCTGGTGTCTCTGACACAGCTGCTTTGGGAGCTGGTGGCTCCTGGACGTGGCAGGAGAGATCCATGCCGAGAAAACTCCATCTGTGTTTGCGCTGCGTTTGGGGTTAAACACCGGGCTTGCAGCAGTACCCTGGAATTCACCCTGCTACAGAACTCAGGATTACTGTGAGCAGAGCCACAGCTGCTGCTTGCACTCCAAGAGAGTGGAAGAAACACCATTAATTGCAGGAATTCTTTAGCATCTTGCTAATGTTGTCAGCAGACCCTTTATGCTCCTTCCAAGATATCTTTCGGGAAAGCCCGAGCTCTTTTTTATTTGTGACTGATCAGTGGCCTCTTTGTCTAATAATCCCTGTCTCAGCAGAATTCACTCATCATTTCCTAAACTCGGGTAGATCATGGATGTATTTTAAGTTTTTTACAAGCCAGTAAAGGGACAGATTCCGTTCATTATTATAGTACAGATTTATGGCACCCGGTTCTCCGAAAAGTATACCTAGCATAAAAACAGGGTTGTGAAACTGAGTAACTGATTTATGATAATAACAAAATACCCAGATTTATTTCTGTATCTACCAAAGCAAGCCCAGTACCATACTCATGAGACCAACCTCCTTTTTCTCTCTGAAGCATGGATCCATGGCCAGACCAGATCTTCATTTTCTCTTATGGCTTTCCACCTCATATGATGCCTTCATAACAACAACTCTAAAGAGGGATTTTCACTTTTAAATGCACCTTTCAAATTTTGCTGATTTAACCCTCTCATCCAATGTTAGCTGCACGTCAGTGTGTGAACACTGCTTTGCTGTCCCCATTATTATCAGGCGTTTTGCTAATGCATATCCAGCACTTGCTGTAGTCAAGCTCAGCTGGCAGAAAAGTCAGAAATCAGACCAAAAGAAGCAAAAGAGTCCACTTTATTGAAAGACCATTTTGAATTGAATTTTCTGTTGTGTTTCTTTCACTGTCACAATCAGAAAAAAATTTATCTAATTTTCTCGCAGTTACTTCTTTGGATTTATGTTTTCACTATTTTTTTTAATTTTAGGTTTTCAGGGTAAAGTGTATCAACTAAACACCATTCGTCTCTTCATCCAAAGTATAGTTGGGGCAGGAGAAGGTCTATCTGCTGAATTTTTAGTGGATGCTTCTTTCTTTCTGTCACACTAAAGTTACTCAAACCCCTCCCACATACCCACTATTTAAACGACTGAAGAAACATTTACCTTTTATTAAAACTGTCAAGAAAAGTGCTTGCTTTTTTTAAAAACATTAATAGATTGATGGAGTAGGTCAAACATTTTTGGTCTTTTTGCTTTGTTTGACAGTGAACCAGACAAACCAGAGTTTTGACTAAAGTTCGTGGCTTTCAAGTATAAGAAAAAAAAACAAAACAAAAACCAACAAACAAAACAAACAAACTAAATCAGAGGAAAATAGCTAAAAAGCTGTCAAAGGAAAAAAAAAATGCTACTACAGACCATCTGTAGATGTGCTACAGAAAAGAATGAGAGTTTGTTACTATTTCATTTTTGTCTCTCCCTTCCTCCTCAAATGCAACTTTTAAAATCCCTGCACTTCTTTGCCACAATGTCCCTTTCTGTACTAATAAATGTATCCTCACAACCTTGCAAATAGAATAATTTATGAAAATGTGTTTCTCTGCTGCTCAGCTACTCAGTAACCCACTTCCTCAGTCTGAGTCCTAATAGCAAAGACTGGAATTAGTAAATCCTGATCCTGAGCTCTATTTTACCTTCTAAGAGCCTGTCGTGTGGGCACAGCTATGTCTGAATTTGTTGCAAACAGAGGGTTTGGTACTTTTAATTATGTAATTAGATTTGCTTTAGACTCACTGGAATTGAGGATAGTAAATCAGTAAGATAAGGAAATACTCTGGGTCTTGATCCACAAAGTTACCATAAAATAACAAATCCATACACTCCTGCTAACATAGGCAAGCAGGAAAATTGTTGGGAAATAATTTTAAGAAATTTAGCTCCATTTTTCTTTGTTTAGAAAGGAGAAACATCTTTGCAGCACCACACCAGTTGCTCTTTTTGTACTCAAATAAAAATATGATGATTGCAGGACTTTAAAAGATCCAAAAGCTTCTCTACAAAAATAAAAGTAGAGGATTGTAATTATTAGTAGTAAATAAATGGAATTCTCATTTTTCCACATAGGGTCCCTATGCTAAGGGGATCATCCACATAAAAATGTCCTTCCAGAACCTTCCATGATGATTTATCACTTCTCTGAGTCTGCAGAAGATCTCTGGTTAGGGTAAAGGTGCAGAGACCACTCATTTTACTGTCTCTAGACATTGCCGCTTTCCTACCTTTGTAGGAAGCTGTACATTTGTCACCACAAAGCTCATTTCTTGTTGTACAGGAAGGTGTAAAGATCCATGAGCTCCTCCCCACCTGGAGGTGTAGGAAAGGCTGCTTAACTTCCCAAAAGGACACAAAAGATCATTGTTTTTAAGGGGGTTGACAAGAGATAAGATTCTTCTTTTTCACACGCTTTTTCATATTTAACAAAATAGAAGAAAGATCTTTTAGATCTGCCTTTAGAAGAAGATGAAAGTAGAAAAGATCTGATTTAACTAATAGAAGATCAAATGTTTCCTCTGTCAGCGTGGTACAAATCTGGAGTTCTTGTGAAATGAGAGCTTTTGCCTGGAAATTTCATAGAGAAAATTCAGCTTATCAAAAAGCAGAGCAGAAACCATTTCTGACACCTTGTCTCTTCACTGTCACTACCAAGTTAAGTAAGAAAATGGAACAATTGTACATTTAAAGAGATCCAAAATCTGAAATTTTTTAACTAGTTGAACGAATACACCCTTCTACTGAAATAGGAGCCCTACAGTTTATGGTGTTTACTCCTTCTGATTAACAGTTAATAATTTAAAATAAATGGAAAAAAAAATTGAAAGATTCAGTGAAAACAGGAGCCTCTCCAGCTCCCTATGTGTCCTGAAGTATTGTAGGGGAAGGAATTTTCCTCTCCTCTATAGTATAAACCTTGATAGAGCTGCTTTACTCTCTCCTGTGAGAGAACTTTATATCCCTGGTTTGTTTGATTGGTTGGTTGGTTGGTTGGTTTTGGGTTTTTTTGACAAGGGAGTTGCAAACAGAAGAAAAGCAACATCTTCCCTGTGCTTTTCTCTATTTAGGCCTAAAATCCTAACATGCTGTATATGAAAATACCAATACCTCTGTACTGTAAACTCCATGCTCAGGAATATTCTCTGAATTTCTTATGTTTGAGTCATGAAAAGATAAACATAGAATCAGAGAAAAAGTAGGGCTGGAAGGGATTTCAGAGAAGTCATCCAATTGCAACCCTTTGCCGCAAGCCAAGAACATCTTTCAGGGTTTTAAAATCCATATATTAATTGTGATCTATTAAAGCAGACTTGTAAACTACCAAAAGGGAAAAGTAAAGCTTTTTCTGCATGAAAATACTGCAGATAATGTAGGGTAGGGAAGAGCACAGCTGACAAAAGATTGAATACATGTTACTTTGACAGGTCTTTGGTGAAGAAACGCAAGACTATAAAAAATGTGATGGATACAAACTTCGGTTTACAGGCTGTCTTGACTACTACCCTCATTGTAAACATCAGCAGTTTCCTAATGAAAAAGGAAATCATTGAATTTTAAAGTTATATCTATCATGTTTATCTGTCTACATTTTCATTACATTATCACTTCTCCTGAACACCTCTTCTGTGTGCTTCTGAATACCCACTTAATACAGGAAAATCTTTCTAAGCATGTAACTGATACACTCTGTCTCCAGAAAAGCTTTCTGGAAATTCTTAGAATTAGAAGATTTCTTGAAGTTCAAGACTTTCAGAAGGACAGAGGCTATGGATCTGTACACTCAGCTTCTACTTCCCTGATCCCTAGATTCCTGCAGGAGAGGATTGCCATTTCCACATAGTCCCTTCTCCCACTCTCCTGAGGAAAAATGTGGTAATTTTAGACTCTGCCTAAGTATCTACAAGATATTACTCTTATTTCTCCTTAAAGCATCCAGAAAAATATATTTCTTGACTTCCCTAGGTACCTCCTTTTATTGATCACCTACCCTTAGTGTAAAAAGCTTTAACCAACCTCTCATCAGTTCTTTTTTTTTTTTTTTTCCTTCTAAGCTGGAAGTTTCTTTTAGCCTTCCCCAAGTAGAGGTCATACAGAATAGTTTATTGCTGTCCCTTATGTGAGTATTTTAGTTGTAAAAAACAGCTACTTTCCATCTCCCTTCAGCCTCATATTGCTAAGGTGAACACAGCTAATTCATTCAACCTTCCCTCACAGGCTCTGTTCCATAAATCTGTCCTCACTCTTTGTGCTCCCTCCTCCAGTTTGTGAAAAATATTCCTGCACTCCTCTGCCTACACTGGGACACAGAGCCTGGCCCCGGCCTCACTGGTACCCAGGCATTATTTCCTTCTACGTCCAACGTTTGATCTTCCTTTGAAGAGATATTTTAATTAAAAGTGCCTTCCCCTCCTCCTTCCTCCCCAACAACACAGCTGATGCAGACTCAGTCTGTGATCTCTGCATCTCTGTCACCCAACTTTTCTTTGTTCAGTATTTTTTAATAAACTTAAAATAGTACACTGCATTTGCTCTTACTGGATTTCATCTTGCTGATACCATGCACTTTCTGCAATTTATCAAAATGATATTTAATTTTAAACCTATTACCCATCATGCTCACAGCCCTTCCCAGCCCCACACCATCTGGATTAGCACAGTGTTTCCATTTTATCATTTAAGGCATTAAACAAGACATTATCTCTCTGCTACAATTGACCCTCGGTACATCACTTGCAACATCTTTCCAGAAAAAGACAGCAAATAAGTTCACAGGCCCTAATTCTGCATCACGTTCCACTATGCAGTTTATGTGAATGTCCCACAGCACTGTGTCAGGAATCAATCACATTTTCTGTTTCTCTTGCACCCAGAAAACTGTGTACCTTGTCAGGAAAAAGCTTTAGATTAGACCTGGTATTGTCATTTTTGGGGCAATTTGATGGCTTCAGCCACAGCCCATGGAAGTTTGCAGAGAGTTTTGGAGTGAGCAAACTGCAGTTATTGGTTTGGTCTCTGGAGTGGTTTTGGTTTATTTGGTTCTTCGTGGTTCCTGTATGCCCAACTCCTATTTTTTTCTGCAGTTGAATTCAGAAAACCGAAACATTCTTCACACCTGGCACTCAAAAGGAAAGCTCAAGACAAAACATCAGACAGGTCCCCAGGAGCAGGAATTTTGAGTCCTTATGGGACATCTCTCTTCCTCCTACCTCTTCAAAATCTTACTGCTGCTGTCAATACCAGCCTGTAGCTCACGTTGTTGCTACGCTGAGTTCAGCTGCCACTTTTCTACCTTCTGTTCGCACATCCTTCGCACTGGAGGGTAACGTAAACCCCAGCCACCTGTAAGTGAGTGTACGCACAGCCAGACGGGCAGGCTCGGAGAGTGAAGACAAATTTGAGAGGGAGGAAATGATCAAAGTCCAGCTTCCTGAGTTACACCACTGACAGTAAAAAAAATACCTTCTAGCCATTGCACCTGAAACACTCTCAGGCTTCTAAATTCTCCTAGCAATTCTCCCAGGACCAGGATTAAAAAAGCCACAGCACTTGAGTAATGATGTCCTGATCTCCCACCACTAAAATCAGCAGGGGAAGTGTCTGGAGTACATTGTGTGGGTTGATACTCTCACTTTCAGAAACAGGTAGCCAAACACTCATCCTGCAGCCTCTCTATGTTGCACAAAGCACAGAACAAAAAGGTGAAAAAATGTCCAATCCAAAAACAAGCAGGAGTCAGTGATCTTTTACATGGTGCTCCTGCACTACAGGAGCACAAAGACACTTGGTCTCTTTCCCACACCTGCCTGAAAATGTTCTACTCATCCCTGTCTTCTCCTGGTCCTCTTCATTCCAGCACAGCCCCCAGACTCAGCAGTCTGTCACAAAAGTGTGCATCTGTACTTCCCTGTGCCTCCCAGCACTTTGATCCAATTACACTTCGGTGCAAAGAGGCATCAGCAGGAATTGGCTTCTAATTCTGTCACTTGTGACATGCACTGCTATTTACTGCATTGTGTGCAGCAAGCAGCCGTGCTGTGTTGCAGCTCCTTTTTATGATGATCTAGGACAAGCTTTATCAACAGAACAAGTCAGTTCCTGTTCTCTGGCCTTTCTGTATGATCTGAAAGAAAATTGGCACTTGATATGTCTAAAATAAGTTCCATAATGGCAGCAAAACTGCCATTCACATTCAGTGTGCTGAAAATATCAGATAAATGGCAGGCTTGGCTCATGTTAACAAGCTTTGCACTTCTTGTGTTCGTTTCATCTGTGACAAAATTCAGCACTTACAAGCCATTAAGGCTGCATTGTGCAAGTCAGAAATGCAGACAGATATTCTGAGAGAATTTTAATCACGTAATCACTGTACAAGACATTCAGATATTATATGCTCTGATTTTTTATTTATTTATTTTTTCTCCTCCTAACAAAACATGCACACAGACAAAATAAAGAATTCTAAGAGACCTGCTTCTATTTATGCTCATCAAAACAGCTGTTTTGAAGTGGCAGGATTGATGCTGCTATCAGGGACAACACCGAGCCAAAAGGTCATATCCTAAAGTAGAGAGGAGAAGATATGATGGGATGCTTTCAAGCCCCAGAAATTTACAAATTATGCCAGAGGCCTTTAGAGCAGCAGGAGCCTGCACAAGCTGTCGCTGGATAAGTCACTCTTTAATTGATGATATCAGAACAAAACCTGCCTGAAGTGAACATGGCCATTGTCCCCTCTTGCATTTATTGTTCCTGGTTACCTGTTCAGTGTGGTGACAGGAAGTACCAGCACTTCCTTCCCATGGACCTGGGGAATGGGGCAGCAGTTCAACATTTCAGGGCACTTCACAGGAGAACAACAAAGCAGAACCTCCAAAACATTTCACGGAGTCAAAACGCAGGGCAAGCAACAGAGGGGCAGCTGCAGGAGGTCAGGGGGAGCTACACACAAGGTTGCTCAGCACATCTCAGCCTCCCTGCTGCCTCCCTCTCTGTGAACTCTTCCGTTCTTTAACACTGCACCCACGAAAACCATGGGAAAGGAGAGAGGGGTGTAAGGTGAGTAGAAAAATGCCCTGTCTCCTGCCATCCATCTTCAGTCCTACAAAATTTTGCCTTTACAAAGAGCGAGGCTTCATCTCTGTTTTAATCCGCCACCATACAGAAAACATGGAGGTGGCATCCTTGGGTCCACAATGACAGGATGAAAATTAAAGAAGAAAGGGTCATGGCTTCATGCTAGTTTCACTTGTGCCTCTTCACGTTTTCTGTGGGTTTCTGGACCTGCCAGTTCAAGATGGAGTTATTTCTGAAAGACAGAAACAAGAGGAACACTTTTTTCATGGTAGCCATATTTGAAATTCAAAGCACACAGAAAATACTTTTAGGCTTGGTGAAATGTAAGAGACAAAGAGAGAATCTTTCACATTGTCTGAATTTTCATGCTTCAGAAAGTGGAAAGACTAGACCCTCTCTGAAAAAGCAAAATCAAAAAGCTCTCAAAATCCACAACTAAAACTTTCAATAAGCCAAGAAAAGAAAAAAAAAAGCCAACACTGGAAAGCTCACAAATTAGGCTAGTTTTCATATCCTTTTCATTTCAACAAGAAAATGTAAGTACGCTTCAGAAAATTCTTGAATTTCAGAGCTCTCAATCTCCTGCCCCAAAGGAAGGAGGTCTAATACTAAAAAATTCTCAGGGAATAGGTAACTCTTGCAGCTTTTCTTCAAAGCAGTTAAAAGGCCAGCCACTGTATCTGTTTCGAGAGCAGAGCTCCTCAGAAAGGCTTTCTAGCAAAGCTTTGGCTGTTTGCTGAGCCAAAATATGTGGCTCTAACAACCTGGCACCTGCAACAAAAGCAAGAGCCACCTCGTGTTATCAAAATGACATTTATGAGACAAATTCCTGCTAGGCATCAGAGAGACGGAAAACCAGAACTGGACCCTGGTTCTGGTGGTGAGTTTATTTGGTTTCAGGGCTATGGGTGCTTTTCTTCCTGAGGCCTGAGTATTTATCAACCTTAGCTGATCAATCATTACAACATCCTAATGCTGTGAACAGGCAATTGTTATGAGACTCTGAAACATTACAAGTGAAGCAGAAGTAATGAGAAATTCCTCTTCTGCTATGATTTCAGAAGTTATCTCTGGTTCCTGGGTTAACATGAGCAGTAAGACAAAGAGACATATTCTATCTGTCATGGGAGTACATATTTTTTTTTATTCCTGTCGAAGCACTGTAGCATTTCTTTATGGGACTGCTTTTAGCCAATGGCATGGGCTATAGCAGGTGTTAGTTTCATCTTCATTTTCTTTAAACTGGATGATTTTTTACCATGAGGGTTCCTAAGAAGTCTGTTCACATTATGGCAAATGTCAGTGAACATCTGTGAGTCACTCCTCATTCGCTCAGGCCAGTGGCCTCTGGCTGTCTCAGCTCCTGACATATTAGCCACATGAAAATATATGTCCCCGTTCCTAGTGCACTTCTAGAAACACATCTCCGCCTGACTCTTGTGGTTAACAATCCCACATCTCTTTCAGCAGCTTCCTGAAAATCATGGGAATTGCAGAAGGATTTTTCTTCCTGTGGAAGGTGTATTTCGACCCTCCTACTGTAGTCCAGAAAAAAGCCCGAAGAAAGACAAATCTAGCAAAGATCTACAATAAAAATATCTGAAATGAACAGTATGACTTTTTTGTGTCTACAACCAAAAGGATAAGAAAATAAAGGTGGTAAATCTGTGTATTAACTTATAATTTTATTCAAGAGATGGGGGGCTCTGAAACAAGGGAAACAAGCTGCACCATATTTTTTAATTTTCATTTTTCCTGAAAATCCTGTCTTAAGAATCAGGTTGAAAGAATACATGAAGTTCTAACTTGCATGCAAAGATGTATTGTTAATTCACAGCCCAGTTTTTCCACTTAAGTCAGGAATGTGCAGGGCATTTATTTAAACAGACTCTAAAAAAATGAGATGCTTCTATTGTGTCTTTGCCTCAGCACAAAATCTGAATGAAGTGGTACATCAGAAGTTGGTGAACTTAACCAAAGCATCTGCCCTGAAAAGCTTCCAGCAAGTACTGTGAGAAAACTCCCTAAGCCACCGTGGCCTTAGTTAGCTTCACCAGAAGAGCAGCTCAATCACACTCTTTGCTTTCCGTGACTCTTCAGAGCCCTCGGTTTGCAGGTCATAAAGACATACGGTCACACTCTTTTCTTGGTTTCCTTCAGACAACACCAGTCTCTGTCTTGTGACAAGTCTGGCGTTTGACCTTTCACAGCATGGAAAAGTTGACAAATAACTTTCTCTGTTTTCTCTCTGAAATGTCAGAATTCAATGTTTTCTGTTCTATTCTTTCATGTATTGCCATCACACTTTGTTTCACCTGATCATGACTGAGTATATACTGAGTTTCTGTTTTCCCATTTGATTTGTAATGAACACAGAAGAGTTTTCTTCAGTCCGGGTATACTTGATATATTAGGTATAGGAAAGCATTTTAAAGTGTAAGAAAGGCATTTGATTCTAATAATAGATGTCCCAGAGAATCAGGATTTATTGTTTAATTTTGTTTTACTGGGTTGACCATAAAGAAAATAGGAGCAGAAATAGCAGATACAAAATTTATGTCCAAATCTGGATGTGAAATGAGGTTCCTTGGTAACTTTTGCTGTGATTTCTGATTTCTAAGTAAAACTCTGACACAAATGCTGTCACCATATGCTTCCAATTGCTCATACCAACCTGGACCCAGAATTACCCACACAGGCACAATGTGTAACATTTGCTCCAGTTTAGGGACTGCCATGGAACTTCAGACAAGTTGTATTTAATTTGCATTAGAATGTATTTTCCAAGCAGATCCTGGATTTACCTGCCGCCACGAATGGATTTGATTATCACTGGCTTCATGCCAAGGCAAGCAGAGTTGCAGAACCCCCTTTCCTACCAGCCTGGATCAGGTGCTGGAGCAGGATCATGACAGGGAAGATGTGGAAACAAACGAGGTTCCCTGCCACACCATAGAACTACACAGCTTTCATTTCCAAATCCTTACAGCTGCCCAAGGAAGAGTCAAGAGCCTAAAGGAAGTCATGGGATCTCAGCACTGTGGCAATCTTTTTTGTAGCCAGAAGAAAAGACAGACCCATCTGGTTAAAATACTGTACAGGAATTAGATTTCACGTTTACATTCACTGCTTAATTGTGAGGAATTCACTTATTTTCTAACCATGATGTCCTCAGGTACTTCAGACACCAGGAACAAATATGTAACTGGTTATTTCATGCCCCACTTGTTTAGATTTTATAAAAACTGATGAGCATAATGGTATGCTATTCAGGCAGGGAGGAAAAGAAATGCACCTTTTTATTTTAATAGTAAGGCTGATTTGTCCCTGGATCTGTGCAAGATGCAAACAATATTGAATTATTGCTCATCCAAATATATATTTTTCCTGGGAGAGAAAATGGAATTACTAGGTTAGCTTCATTATTCAAGAATGAAAAAAGAAACAAGAAAAGTAAAATTGGAATTATAGGCAAATTTTCAAAGTTACTGTTGTTTTAGTATTGCAGGGAGTCATTAAGAAGAGAAGTCAGATTTTTCCTGATGTGGATGGTGTGCCAGCTCTATGAGGCATCAGTTAAACCAGAGCAATGTGGCAGTCACCTGCAGGTCTTTTATTCCACGTTTTCTTTAACCTGCTGCTGGTGTTGACAGCAGGTTACAAGACCTGAAATATCTCCTTGCTTTCCCATTCAGGGGTCTGTATGGACCTGCTAGGAATAGTCTTAGACAGTTCCTCACTAATGTTTTGATCCTTTTGTTTCCTTCGCTTGGCCTGCCCAGCTCCACTGATCACCCAGGACTTGGGGAAGCTCTACCATCAGGGAGAGCTGCCAGCATGCAGCCCTTCCTGCTCTTCTGTGCTGCATGGTAGGTGTGATTTGAACCACAGGCTCTGAGAATCCCAGAGACTCAGAGAATCCCAGAGTCACTGAGGCTGGAAAAGACCTTTCAGAGCACTGAGTCCAACTGTTAACGCAGCCACGCCAAGCCCTCCACTAAATCATGTCCCCAAGGGCCACCTCTGTCTTTTAAATCCACCCAGGGTATTTAAAGCCCTCCCCAGGACTCTGTTCATTTTGGTGTCGCCTTCTCCAGGTGCCAACATCAGAGGTGGGGTTTATGCAGTTCAGCTCTTCATTCTTCTCACCTGCAGCCTCTTCCTACACTAGGCAGAGCACAAGGCTGCAGCACTAACAAGGACTCATGTTCGCACGTGGTTCCGCCTTTCTCATCTCAAAAATCCTTCCTTGGTGTGCTTCAGAGAAAGTTCCTTACGAGTGAGAATCATTCTACATGCTCTTAAACTTTGCTAACAAGCCCACTGCTTGCTAAGAGCTGAACAGACAAATGTTTGACATTAAAAAGCTGCACTTGAAGACAGCATAGATTTTTCTTTTGTGTGCTAGTTTTTGTCTGCTTTGCAAATTAAGATCCTGGGCAATTGTCCCTAGGCAAGGACAGGAATATTTAGTAGCAACGTTACTGAGCCTTGAGTACCTGATGTGGCTTAAAATACATTTGGCTGGCTATTTGCTGTCTTGTCCAACCAGCAGGTCAGGAAGAATTGTAGTGAATCTTCACAGAAGTCAATGCATTTGGATGTAATCTTATTCTTTAATGTCCTTGCATGTTTAACTGAGGACTAACTAAGGAATTTCAGTCTTCTGCAAGAAAAACTGATGTGGAATTGTCCCATCACATTCCAAGAAAGTCGCATCTTTCATCTATTCTTCATTGCATCTCCATCCTCAAACTACTATGAGACCTTTCAAAAACTGCTACGATTCACTAATCTTCATACATTCTGAATACTCTGGCTTTTGGAGGCATAATCTGGGTCCAGGCAGCACTGACTGATCATAGAGGGCTCCTGCAGCCAGAGCATTCAACCTGCAGCCCCCTGCCCACTGCCCACCTTTGTGAGGTGATGAAAGAAACCCTTCTTTCAGCCCAAAAAGCCACCCGGTTCTCACAGTGCACTCAAGTAACACGAGGCAGGAAACGTGTGGCAGGGAGAAAGTACAGAGGTGGAGCATCTTCTGGAAAATAAATATATGGCACCAGGCAGTGCTGGAAGATTAGGAAGGAGGCAAACAGAACCCATTGTGGTAACTTACTGCTCATTTTTAATACAGGAACTGCTAATCTTAAAAGATATTTTGTCTTCTGAAACAAGTCCCTCCTAATCTGAATATGTTATAGTAGCCATTATTACCATTTTAGTAACACTTTCAAGCCCCTTTTCTTATCATTGTTTAAACATCTGAATCCTCTCGAATACCAAGCGAAGCACAAAATATCCAGCATCCTCCATAAAATATCTGTGCTGTGGGTTAGAAGAGACAAAAAACCCCAAAACAATTGTAGGGGAGAGATTATGAGCCTGTCTTTATAACCACATTCTAACCAACTTGAGGAAGAATAAGTGGGTCAGTAGAGAAACAACAACAAAACCTCTCAAAGGAAAGAGGGCAAGCCTTGAGCTCATGCAAACTGCAGGTTCATTAAAGTCAGTGTATCCAGGCCTGTATGCACCAGGAGAAAATATGGATCTCTGCTTCTTCTGGTGGGGACCATATGGCAAACCTTCACATGACTGAGCTCTCTTCATAAATGAACGCCTGTGTCGAGCTGACTTTATACACGAGTCTCCTGTTTGTGACTTGAGAGTAACACCCATGAATAATTCACGATGGAAAATTACAGATTTACAGTGCTTTTCCATCGTTTTACCACCAGGCTCGTGCTCAGCACACTCAGGCGGTACCGCTTCTAGAGGCTTTAGCAGGCAAGGCAACATACTTCTCGTGGAAGAAGTAATAGTTTGGGTAACACCTGATGTCTGCAGTGCCTTTCTCGCATAATTCCTTGAATTATGGCAACACAGTAAAGGACAAAACACTGAGAATGAAGACAACTATGCCAGACCATTAAATCTACTGTGGGGGCAATTTGATTTACACGCAGTTTTTAGCATGGTGAATGCAACACCTTATCATCCTCTGAATTACCTGAGAGATGTTTTTCACCTGCTGTCTCGCATTCAAGATCACCTATGGCACAGGGCAAACCTCAGCACTGCCCTGAGGGCTTCCCCTTTGCAACAGAACCACTTATTTCACTCAGTTAATCACAGCAGACAGAGCAATTCTCAGCGCACAGGCTTTTAATAAAAAAGCACGAGTGCCCTCCCTGACTCTCCAGCTGCAGACCGTGCCGTTCCCCTGGTGTCCATCCCTTTTGCACTGCTAGAACAGGGAATAATCAGCCCCATCTCTGGCTACAAAGAGTCCACATGCTTATTCTGAATTTTTAATTGCAGCCATTTTGATGCTTGTCTGTGTGGGAAAAAAAAAATCAAGATTTGCCAGTGTGCTATATAATGGGAAAGTCTTAATCTTATTTTTCTTTTTTTTTTTAATTTTTTTTTCTTTTGTTTTGTTTTTGGTTTTGTGGTTTTTTGTTTGGTCGGTTGTGGTTCTGTTTGTTTGTTTGAGGTTTTTTTTGCTTGGTTGTGTGGTTTGGGGGGTTTTTTGGGGTATGGGGTTTTTTTTTTTGATGGCTTGGTTTGGTTTTTGGGTCTGGGGTTTGTTTTGTTTTGGTTTTTGTGTTTTTTTTTTTATTATTATTTTGTCCCCCCTAAAAATATGGCCTTTTCAGCAAAGATCCAATTCTTCAAAATCAATTAGTAATTTTGGACTCTCCATTTTAGTGTGTCCCACATCAGATATATCAATACTACCTCATTTTCTGAAATAGCTCAGTATTCAGACTTGGAAAATTGGACCTTCAGGATAACCAGTCACTAATCCTCAGTTCTTATTTTACTCCCTAGCCCCTCAGCCACAAATCTCTTTCTCGATGAGAGAGAGCGACTGGATTTGTTTCTTCAGTGACATATTCATTTACTCATCAAAGGAAAAAAAAGTGGTGAATCAAGACACAAAAGAAAAAACCAAGAAGCAGAAATGAACCATGAATCAGATGTGAGTCTGCAAGGAATGCCTGTCTGGAGTTAGGGCTCTACTAAACCCAATCCATCACAGATTGATGAAGAACACCCTCATTTATTGCCTACAGGGATTTTTCTAAAAGGATTTCAATCCAAAATTCAGTTTTGAGAAGGAGAAGGAAGTTGGTGAGTCATAAGGTTGTAATACATCAACTTTGGCTGCGCATTTGCAGGATGATCCTACTTTCTCTTGCTGTGGATTAATGAAAGGAACTGAACTGTCCTTGACAACAGCCTGTCAGGATGCTAAGTCACCTTTTTCACCCAAGATCTCTAAAAACTACCATCTGCTTTGCATTATTTAGACAAATTAAACTAACACAGATTATTAAAAAAAAAACAAAACAAAACCCAAAACCTTTCAGAGCCTGTTTTATGTTTGGTTCTGTATAATGGAGAGCCTGGAACGTGATCCATCATGAAAATCAAAAGTGTCTGCCTGAGTCCAACCTTCAGGGAAGAGCTGATGCTCAGAAATCACTGTCCTTTCCCTCCATTTGCCAATGTTCCATGAGGCAAAATATCAGGGAGAAAAACAGATAACATGAGACACATCGATATTAGAAAAACTCTATGCAGTAGATATTAGGATTTCATCCCCCAAAACAGACCTGGGAAATCACCACCTGTCAGATCATCCCCAGAGGAAGCAGTAGGGAGCTGACAGTGTGTTTGAAACAGATGATCTGAGTATTAACAGACAGACTCCTCCTGCAGTGCCAAATCCAGACCCAGCATGGAGGAAAGAAGGGTGGGAAGAAGAATCTCAGATGAGGCTTTCTTAGAACAGGGCAGGGTGTGGAGGACAAAGGGCCTATGAAGGAAATTAAAATACAGAAAAGTGGAAGAGATTTGGGGTTTGTCCTGCAAGCTGGAATTGTTGCAAGAACAAGGAAGGAATTATCTTTCTTCAGAATTCTCAAAAAGAAAGAAAATTAAAGTGATTACCTCTGAAGGCATTATAACAGCTTATGGACCAAAACTCACGGTGAATATTATATTCTTAAAACACTTTCTGATTCTCTTTGAAGGCCCTAGTCTCTCTCAGACACCATCATTAGCACAATTGTTCAAAAAGTTAATGCCAGTGATAACTGTTCTAAAAGAGCTTCGTGTTTATGAAATCCAGTAAAGCACACCTAAATGATCCCCATAACATTTCGTTTGCATCTGTTTCAAGTGAGTGGTTCAGGTCACTTATAGGACCAGCAAGGGATCAGCAATAGTCGGTTCAATATTATTTCCAAAAGCACAAAAAATTTTGATGGCAAAGTTGACTTGGTTTTACATACTTGCTGTATATAAAGAACACAAATTAAAATTGGAAGGAAAGAAATCTACAATGATTTACGTGGATGCAACGCCACAAGAAGTTAGTATCAGAAGACCCAGACAAAATTAGGTCTTCAGGTAATTACCACAGACCGTGCTAAGTACCCTTTTTTTCACTATGAATGTCCTAAGCAGCAAACTTCACCTTTAAAACAAGTTCAGTTCTTCCCATGAAAGTGTTTCAGTCAATAGATTAGAAAGAATCCATGCAAAGAAGTACAAACTGGCTTCTCTTATTTGGAAAGTTACATTCAGAAGGAAGTTCTGTTCAGAATCTCTTGTATCTGTTACAGACAAATAAAATTAGTTTATTAGTTTCCATCACCCAATGGTTTATAGTATTGAACGAGCAGAAGCCAGAGCATTATGATGATTTCCACACCTAGAGATGTCACCCCTGTTGACAAAAGGAAATAGGAATCCATATCCCTTTCATTCACAGTTCCCAAGAGAACTGAGCTCAGATAAAGGCCAAGTGGTTAGTTAAAGCTCTATGCAAATTTCAACATAGTAAATTTCCAAACTCCCTTGTTCTATGTTTAGAAGAGAAAAATTCAGGAATCTTTGCATATTATTAAAAAAAAAAAAAAAGATAAATAAAAATCAACAAAAATTACGTGTCTCTCTAAAAGTTCACCTCAGACTGGAAAAGAAAGCCCACTTCATAATGCATTATCATAATGATTAGAGTAGCTGAAACCATTTTTAAAAGGTGATAAAACCCTATTCCCTGTATAGAGAAGCAAAAACAGGCCATGGTTCAAACCTCAAGGTTTTGAAAACCCTTCTTTTGAACACCTTCCCCTATGGGGTGGGATTAAAGGGATGATTAAAGTCCACAGGACTATTAATTTTCGGACTTATCACAAGGATAAGCACCTGAGGGAGCTGAGGCTTCATGTCCTAGCCATGATGAAATCAGCTTTGATGGTATTTCTTGCCTATGAAATAGACATAATCCTGTCTATTTCTTGCCTTGTAAGAGCTAAATTTACTCAAATAACAAAGGTGAACCTAACTTTCAGGAAAAGCTAAACTTACACAAGGTGTATATTTAGAAGACTTCTGACTCCAGTACTGAGCAAGTCTAATCTACCCATCAAACACTAACTCTACCAGCAGTGCCTGTGCAGGTGGTTAGAGAAGGACTAAAGGCTATAGGTTGGACAGAAGTAGGACATAAGACAAATCTAAAGAGTTCATATTAAAAAAAAAACCACCACAATAAAAAAACCCAAACGAAAAACCAAAACAAAAAAGAAACCCCAAACAAACAAAAAACCCCAAACCAACCATTGGGATTTGCAAGTTTTCTGTTTTTTTCTGGGAAGTGGAATGGTTTTGCTCTCCTTTCACTCCTCTAGCTCCAGAAACTAAAACCCCTGGTCTTCACACATACACTGTGCCCTTCACCAGTACTTGTTTCCTTGCTAAAGTCAGAGAATACCACATCTGCTGCTCTCTCCTTGTCACTAGAGCCAAACACCTCAGCTAAAAAAAGGCAATCTGTGTGGTCTAGATAAAATTGCTTTGTATTTCATAGCCTTTTGTTACCCACAGGTATTTGCTGTCCTCAAGCTCGGAATAAAAAACATCAGTATTCCAGCTTTCTTAACCGGTAATAGCTTCACCTTTTTTCCTCACTCTCATTTCTTTGTGTTTCTTTTCCTTTTTGATTACAAGCCTCTGTTTTCTCAGTATTTCACCTTGATTCTTGAACTTGTGGTGGGGATTCCCTTTTTAGATTAGGTGCTAAATGTTATCCCTCAGCTACACTGACACTAACCTGAAGAGATAAAAGTGAAATTATCAGGTCTGGAATATAAAACAGTAGGAAAAAAGGTATTATAATATTAGTCCACTACAAACCTTCCATAAATGGGAAATCCTTTGACAAAATGTTAAAAATTAAATAGGAAACATTTTAGTAAAAAACCAAACATTAAACCCACCCCCCCAACCTAAAATCTTAACTCTTCTTTGTATTAAATCCCAGAAGCTTTGATGTTTTAAAATATTCCTCTGCTATGAAATTCCAGACATTAATATAGACATTCTTCATCTGGATGTCTGAAATCCAGCTTTTAAGTAAAAATCTTTTAATGGTTGGAAGAGGTTCTATCCAGTTCAGAAACTGTTGTGAAAAGATGTGGAGTTGTCTCAGGGTTTATGTACTTAACAGTAAATTCAAAGTTCTGCCTCGTCACACTCCCAGGTGTGTGCATTCTGATTTTAATCTCTAGGCTCAAGGTTTTCTGGTCTTATGACAAACCCTAAAGTCATAAAGTAAGTGCAACCTGTAATGTTAGCATTTGCGGCTCTTTTGTTGCTACTAAAGCACGAACTGTATAAATCATACTGCTGCAGAGTCATCATTCCTCTAATTAATCTGCCTATGAAATAGGCCTGCTCCCGTTAAATAACCACTGTTATCCACTGCTGCCTCTCTGCAAAGAAAGAAAAAATCTTTGTCACACCAGTACTAATTGTCTGTCATTGGTCATTGTCATGAAAATGAAGGGAAAAAATGTCTCCTGGGGACACTAGAAAACTGGTTTTGCGCGTCTCATTTCAGTCCTAGCAATCATGCATGGGTGACAGCCTCTCGGGATGTAAGAGCTGCATAAGCAGCTCAAGGCACTTTTGGGAATTTGACCCCCAGTCCCTTGAATGACCCAGCACAAGGAATACTCCCTCAAGCAGTTTCTACTTGAAAATAACAAGAATTGGGAGAAATATATTCAAGACATGCAATTTTTCCATTGGTTCCTATGCTGCGAAGATCATTAAATAAAAAGACAAGCAGAGAGGCAAAGGAAAAGTACTGGAATTTTAAAGAAGACTCTGAGACAGCACAGGGAAAATTATTTAGATAAGCCTAACCATGTCCCAGAATAGGCTAGAAATAAATAATATTTACATCAGGAATCCAACCTTTTGCCATTCTGTAAGTCAATAGGCTTGGGATTGATTTTGTTCATATACCTTTTATGGCTAACACAACGTGTTAGTAGGCTGCAAATATAATTTGTATGGTGTATCTCAGACACGGAGATGCTCTAGAACTTTTCAAGCGTACCTCACAGAGCTGCAAAAATTCACTGTGCACATTCTCAGCTGTGCAAGTTCACTCTCATGTCACTTGGAGCAGAATTACTAGCTCGCTCAAGGTTTGCAGAGTGGCAGAAAATGGATGTAGGAATTACAGACAGGACAGAAAAAGAAACATTACTGTCTGAGGGGTGACTACTGACGGTGCTTGGAGGGGGCAGAAACTTTTAAGGCAAAGTGCTGAAAGATTTCAGGCTGTGGAGATGTAGACAGTGACAGAACAAGGCAAGAAAGAGAAAGAAACAAGGAAAGGACACAAATATCAGACAAGCTCAGCTGCAGCAAGCCTCTACTGTGCTTTGACACACTTTCTTTCAAGTGAGAAAATAATTGCCCACCACCAGCCACAGAGTGCTACTGAGTTCATCAGAGCTGGGGTGGAAATAAGGCATATTCTGAAATGCCTGTGAAACCAGTGATTAAGTCACTGGTTGGTTGATTGATTGATTGATTGAGTCACTCACTCACTTGGGTTATATCACTGATCTTATTCCCACCACTGAATTGCAAAATCTGCATGTCACATTCAGACATCTACATGCAAAAAACTGTGAACACAGAAGAATTATAGAATAGTCTGGGCTAGAAGGGACCTTTAATGGCCATCTAGTCCGAGCCCTCTGCCACAGGTAAGGACATCTTCAGGTAGACCAGGTTGCTCAAACCCCTGTCCAACCTTACCTAGAAGGTTTTCAGGCATGGAATCAGCTCTCTGGGCAACTTGTGCCAGTGTTTCTCCATTCTCTTTGTAAACAATCTACCCTCTCTTCGATCAAAAACATTAGCCCTTGTCCTATCACTACAGGCCCTACTAAAAAGTCAGTCCCCACCTTTCTTATAGGTCTCCTCCCCTCCCCTCTCCTCCCCTCCCCTCTCCTCCCCTCCTCTCCCCTTTCCAGTAGGGCTCAGCAGCAGGAGATAAAGGCACAACCACCAGCAGGGCGCAAAACCATCTATTTTATTTCTGTGTGAAGAAAAACACACAGATTAGGGGACAAGTTTTTTTCCCTCTTTCAGATTTGTGGGATTTTTCACATGACCTTTCTTTGAGCCACACGAGCACATATCAAGACATCAGGCTGATTCAATCAGACAGCTGTGCATTGACCAGGTACTCCATGGCCCTTCCTCAAGGGAGCCATTCCAATTAGAAAAGGACTGACCTAAGAGCAACTTTTCCTTTAATTTGCCGTCGTGGGTTTGGTTCAAGGTCATCATGGTTTGCACCACTCACAAACTCTCACCCTTTAAAATCTTTATCCCCATCACTGTGAGTTTTCAAATGAAATAGCAGTCCCCCAGCAGAGTCAAAGAACAAAAATGCCATGTGTTATCCACGATAGTAATGTCTGCTCTAGGAAAATCTGCAGTCTTTTGGAAGCAGTTTGCTTCTAAAGTTTTTGAGAATCTTCTGAATCCCTAATGAAAGATTATTATCTTGTCTAAACTCCCAGTCCTCATGTGGACGTAAAAATATATCTCCACTTTATATATAACTGTTGACTTAGTTAGAAAGCTGCCCTTTATCTAACAAAAAGAAAAATGGCATTTAAAGCACTTCTAACTCATTTGGCTTTCTGTTCACTCATTAGCTGTACACACTTTTCACCTGTATTTTTCATTATTCACAGTAAGTCTATTTTTACAAGAGTATTTTGACAACTTTTTAACAGCAAATGCTCACTGATTTTATGGCAGTCCTCTGCAGAATGTTCTACAGGATATGCTTCCCTGGCATGGTACCAGCAGAACTGAATATTTGCTCTTCCTTCTTAATTCAGTGTATTAATACCATTTGGAGGGTTCTAATATTTAAAACTACCCAGTCCTCAGGAAGTGCCATGGATCTGTACAACCACATGGACCACAGGAGAGCAACAGCAAATAAACCACCATGGACTCTCCCCCCTTTGCCTAATTCTACCGGGACCCTGCTGCTGTTACAAGCTATGTGGTTCGATGACAAGGCCTTCAGCTGAGATAATTTAATGTGTTCAGTGTGATTAAAGCATTACTACACTCATATGCTCATTCCTCCCACGACTGATGACTTCTTGCTGCTGCAACAGTCAAAGGGAACCTGGTTTCTGCTGAATGCCTATTGGTTTTATATTCATAAACTCATTTAGGTCTAGTATTATATTAACATATGATTCATCTGTATCCAAGCTAACTTTAAACACACAGAATAAGCTCAATCACACTCTCTGCTTTCCTTGACTCTTCAGAGTCTTCAGTTTGCAGGTCACGAAGACACAATGGTCACACTCTCCTCTCGGTTTCCTTCATGTAACACCACGGACAGCAGTCTCTGGCTCGTGACCAGCCTAGAATTTGACCTTTTTCCACACAGAAAACGCTATATGCAACTTGTTCTAAAAATGTAGCTCTGTCTTTGATTAAAATGCTGTCAACGTGACCATTGTCATCACAACCTCAAGTTTTGTGGATTAATTCACGGAAGAATATAAGCATTGAACAAGGAACAAATAGCACTGTTTTAAACAAAAATGTGATTTTATTTAAACCAGTCTGGAGCACTGCATAAAAGCATTCATATTTTAGTCTGAATAGTGCTTATTTTGGATTATGATTGTTTCNGTGCTACTGAGTTCATCAGAGCTGGGGTGGAAATAAGGCATATTCTGAAATGCCTGTGAAACCAGTGATTAAGTCACTGGTTGGTTGATTGATTGATTGATTGAGTCACTCACTCACTTGGGTTATATCACTGATCTTATTCCCACCACTGAATTGCAAAATCTGCATGTCACATTCAGACATCTACATGCAAAAAACTGTGAACACAGAAGAATTATAGAATAGTCTGGGCTAGAAGGGACCTTTAATGGCCATCTAGTCCGAGCCCTCTGCCACAGGTAAGGACATCTTCAGGTAGACCAGGTTGCTCAAACCCCTGTCCAACCTTACCTAGAAGGTTTTCAGGCATGGAATCAGCTCTCTGGGCAACTTGTGCCAGTGTTTCTCCATTCTCTTTGTAAACAATCTACCCTCTCTTCGATCAAAAACATTAGCCCTTGTCCTATCACTACAGGCCCTACTAAAAAGTCAGTCCCCACCTTTCTTATAGGTCTCCTCCCCTCCCCTCTCCTCCCCTCCCCTCTCCTCCCCTCCTCTCCCCTTTCCAGTAGGGCTCAGCAGCAGGAGATAAAGGCACAACCACCAGCAGGGCGCAAAACCATCTATTTTATTTCTGTGTGAAGAAAAACACACAGATTAGGGGACAAGTTTTTTTCCCTCTTTCAGATTTGTGGGATTTTTCACATGACCTTTCTTTGAGCCACACGAGCACATATCAAGACATCAGGCTGATTCAATCAGACAGCTGTGCATTGACCAGGTACTCCATGGCCCTTCCTCAAGGGAGCCATTCCAATTAGAAAAGGACTGACCTAAGAGCAACTTTTCCTTTAATTTGCCGTCGTGGGTTTGGTTCAAGGTCATCATGGTTTGCACCACTCACAAACTCTCACCCTTTAAAATCTTTATCCCCATCACTGTGAGTTTTCAAATGAAATAGCAGTCCCCCAGCAGAGTCAAAGAACAAAAATGCCATGTGTTATCCACGATAGTAATGTCTGCTCTAGGAAAATCTGCAGTCTTTTGGAAGCAGTTTGCTTCTAAAGTTTTTGAGAATCTTCTGAATCCCTAATGAAAGATTATTATCTTGTCTAAACTCCCAGTCCTCATGTGGACGTAAAAATATATCTCCACTTTATATATAACTGTTGACTTAGTTAGAAAGCTGCCCTTTATCTAACAAAAAGAAAAATGGCATTTAAAGCACTTCTAACTCATTTGGCTTTCTGTTCACTCATTAGCTGTACACACTTTTCACCTGTATTTTTCATTATTCACAGTAAGTCTATTTTTACAAGAGTATTTTGACAACTTTTTAACAGCAAATGCTCACTGATTTTATGGCAGTCCTCTGCAGAATGTTCTACAGGATATGCTTCCCTGGCATGGTACCAGCAGAACTGAATATTTGCTCTTCCTTCTTAATTCAGTGTATTAATACCATTTGGAGGGTTCTAATATTTAAAACTACCCAGTCCTCAGGAAGTGCCATGGATCTGTACAACCACATGGACCACAGGAGAGCAACAGCAAATAAACCACCATGGACTCTCCCCCCTTTGCCTAATTCTACCGGGACCCTGCTGCTGTTACAAGCTATGTGGTTCGATGACAAGGCCTTCAGCTGAGATAATTTAATGTGTTCAGTGTGATTAAAGCATTACTACACTCATATGCTCATTCCTCCCACGACTGATGACTTCTTGCTGCTGCAACAGTCAAAGGGAACCTGGTTTCTGCTGAATGCCTATTGGTTTTATATTCATAAACTCATTTAGGTCTAGTATTATATTAACATATGATTCATCTGTATCCAAGCTAACTTTAAACACACAGAATAAGCTCAATCACACTCTCTGCTTTCCTTGACTCTTCAGAGTCTTCAGTTTGCAGGTCACGAAGACACAATGGTCACACTCTCCTCTCGGTTTCCTTCATGTAACACCACGGACAGCAGTCTCTGGCTCGTGACCAGCCTAGAATTTGACCTTTTTCCACACAGAAAACGCTATATGCAACTTGTTCTAAAAATGTAGCTCTGTCTTTGATTAAAATGCTGTCAACGTGACCATTGTCATCACAACCTCAAGTTTTGTGGATTAATTCACGGAAGAATATAAGCATTGAACAAGGAACAAATAGCACTGTTTTAAACAAAAATGTGATTTTATTTAAACCAGTCTGGAGCACTGCATAAAAGCATTCATATTTTAGTCTGAATAGTGCTTATTTTGGATTATGATTGTTTCCGTGGGCGTTTGGCACCACTGTAACTAACTAACGATTCCTATATTAGGCTAAAGAGATTGAACTTCTTCCTGTAGACAGGTTTAGCTCCTTGACAAACTTGCAGTGCTCCTTATCAGCTGTGGGTTGTTATCAAGGCAGGGACAGCACATCTAGACAAATAATTCTGAGGGTTTTTAATTATTATTAGTCATCAGTGAATAACTCATGGCAGCCCTAGTGAATCTTGTTTCTTTTCTGTTCTGCAATCAGCTTATGCTTATTTCTGGAATATTTGTCATTCACCCCAAAAAAATTTGTCAGATGCAGTCTCAGCTTGTAGATCTATCAAAAGCAGCTTCTTGTAAGTAGCTGCTGGACAGAATTCAAATTCATGATAGGTTTCATCAGGCACACAGGGCTCAGGGCAACTTTCTTATTCTATTAATTGCAAAACTGTGACTGGAAGACACAGATTTGAGTTAGAACTCTTTCATTTAATTAACCTGGTGGGGATTTATTTGGGAGACTAAGGGAATGCTAGCTTCTTCTTCCCACTCTGAGAACACAGGATACAATTGTGCAGTTTCCAACTAATCAGTACAGTTTAGGACTCTGATCACATATGAACTGATGAAATACTTACTTTTTAAAAATGTATTCAAAGAAGTCCAGTGTCCTTATGGAATTTTCTCTTCTTAATTTGGTAGGATATCTGCAGAACAAAGCAAACTCAAGACAAATAAACTTATATGTACAAGTAATTTTAGGGGACAAAATACACGTAATTCAGTCAGCTGGAGTACAAGAACTGACTTGTTCAGTTGCACAAAAATGAATCCACTCTTGTAAACAAACCAGTAGCTTAATCCAAAAAAAGAAAAAAAAGTTTTCTCAAAATACTAGCTGCAGAAACCACCTGCTACTTTTGGTAGACTCAGATCATATCAATTTGTCATGAGGCTGTTGAATACTGGATTTCCTGTGCTCACTTTTCTCCACTCCAAATTACTTATGATTTCTTATTAGAGAGAGATTTTAGCTAAGTCACATCAGATACTCCTTTTTTGCTATTATTTGTTCAGTGGGTAAAATTCCTGCATTTGTCTTCTGCCTTAGCCAAACCGAGTAACTATGTACTCCCAGCTTACAGTTCTGTAAGAGATATCCCCAGTGGCTGGAGACTTTGGGACATTTAAGTAATGTGTGTGGCCATATTATAGCTCTGCTTTCATCTTTACATATTTATTCAGGTTTAGTTCATGAACAATTTGTGTGCGTGTGGGAAACAATTCAGTTTGCAATTAAAGATGCCTCCTCCACGGCAAAAACGCCTCTGAGGATCTAGAACATCTTTCCCATTCATATTGAAATTCATCGGCTAAAATAATATCTTCCCAAGTGATGTTCCCAAGGAGTTTCCTGCTGCCTGCAGAAAAAGTCTGAGGTAGGAGACCCTGAGCACTTAAATCTGATCTGCATTCTGAACAGACTCCAAAATTTTTCTTTCTCTTCAGCCTTTGTCAGCTATAAAAATGCTGCTGCCATTAATTTAGGAGCCAATGCCCAGGTGGCCAGCTGTTAATGTCACTGACAGACTGCCTGCTCCCATTGATTGGTGCCTCACTCCACCCCTGCTCCCACCGAGGTCAGTTTGCTGGGGGCAAGCAGTGCACAAATTCAGCAGGATTTGGCCTTCGGTGGGAGTCTGAATCTTTTTGTCAAAACCGAGTAAAGGACTCTTCTGGTTTCCTGCCCAGTCAAAACTTTTATATAATGTAGAAAGGGATAAAGCTCCTGCAGCACACATTAAAAATATGCTGGGGAAAGCAGCCTAGGTTATTCCTGCCTCAGGCAAAGACAAACCCATCTGTGGGATTGATTTTGCTCAAGGACCTGGCTGCACTTTGTGAGTAATTGGGGGGGATGGGGAATTCTGGTGTTTGCCTCAGTGGGGTTTGACTCTGGGTGAGAATTGGCTTCCTACACCAGCTGCACACCCATCACCAGATGCAGCACCTTGCAGTGCCCTCTCTGCCACTCCACATTTGGGGATCTGAGCCCAACCATGCTGATGAGGAATGGGCTGTGACGAAACTGGACAAGTGCTGTGGCGATGGAATCAGGGCTGGCTTCAGCACATGACCACCCACCACCACACACCATCTCTCCTGCCCTGAACGACTGTTCTGACCTCCCCAAGGGCAAGGTCTAAACCACAGAATGTTCTGAGTTACAAGGGACCCACAGGGATCACCAAGCCAGCTCTTCAGTGAATCCCCCATGCAGGGATCAAACCCCCTGCCTTGGTGTTATCAGCACCATGAGCCAATCTCTACTTACTGCTTCCTTCCTGAGTAATGTAATTTTTATTTCTTGTTGTAACAGCAGACTCAACCAGAAGCAACAGCCTAAAAAGTGCATGGGGAGGGCGACTGTGTAAAATGGCTCCATCTCTGAAGTGAAATGCTGGTTACATTGAGACCTACAGGCAGTTTTAAAATGCCCTTTGCAGGCATATTTTGAACTTTCTGTCCTTTATTTTCTGTAATTGTGGAACTTCACTAATGGGATGTTTGCATTTACTTTCCCCACTGTGAGTCCTGGTTGCCTTTCCGTACTCCACTTTTCCTGTGACCCCCAATACTACCCAAAATCAGCCTTCTGCCAGTTCCACGTGCTGTGTGCCTGTTGGGTCACAACAGGCCAAGAGAACCCCAGTTCTGGGGTTTTGAATGTGTTTTGTGAGTCTCTCTGCAGGTATACACATTTTTTTAAATTAATTTTAAATTAAATTAAATGCCGGCCATGGTACAGCTTAAACTGGAAGACATGGAGTAGCCTACCTTTGCCTCCTGTAATTTTGTCTTGGCACCATACTGCAGCAAAAATCCTGGTTTTTTTAATTTTAAAATCAAAATACAATACACTCATAACTTGTGTACTTGGGGAATATCACAGAAATGGGCACTGGTAGATTTGAAGGTTGTTGAAGATGAGAAGGATTTAACAATTACACCAAGTGAAGTAATAAAATACCGGGATTTTTTTACAGTGCTTTATTAAGTGTGCCTATGTCATTGTCATGCTAAAACTGCACACTGCTCTGGGCATAAAGGAGGATTTTAAAAATAATTGGAAAGCTGTATAAGTTCATTGCTGTGGTTGATGAGAGTTGTGACAGTGTTGCCTTAGCCTGAAAAGCTAAAAATTTCATCTAAGCTTCATATTGCATATATTTAAACCCAGATGTTTGTCACTTTTTCAGTGATTTACTGTGATTTGGACTGGTTTTCAGTCTGAAAATTACAAGTTGTTTCATTCAGTCTGAGATAGCTAGGCTTTCCCTAATCTGAAATAATTGTGCTTAGTGTGAATTTTGCTTTGTGTGAAATAGCATGAAATGTGCTACAAACACAAGTTTATACAGGAATAACACCAACCTGGGGCCACTAAGAGAAAAAAATAAGTCCTTGATTATCCTTTTACTATACAAACTCTGCACCTTAGAGTTAGATTCTCAAGCTGGAGTGGCAACATTTTAATTGGACAGCAGATGAAATAGACTTGAGTAGGAATTAAGTACTCCAGGCATTTTTTTAAAAAAACTCAATGGACTTTTATAGGGGTGGTGCATAAAACAAGGGAAGGACAGTCATGAGAAAATCTGTCAAAAGATCAGAAAGTTAATGGTGCATTGGGAAGTGTGAGACCTGGCATGACCCAAGTGGTGCATAAGGGGTGGTCACTGTCCTGGTTTCAATTATTAAATAGCTCTCATCTCAGTCCAGGAGGTTTTGGGGGGTTTTCCCTCCCCTGACTCTCCTCCCTGTCCTATGGAGCAGGGAGTGACCAAGCAGCTGTGTGGCACTTAGCTGCCAGCTGGGGTTAAAACACAGCAAAGACAGACCATAATTTTGCTGCTTTAGAAGCGGGAGAAGCAGCTCAGCTCAGCGTTCCAGTACTCTCTGCAATCTCTTTTTTCCTAGAGGCATGTAGCAGATTCCCACTCTTACTCCCAGCTCAGTTACAGAAGCTGCTCTGCTGTGGAAATGACCAGGAAAACTGCTTTCTTCTGGAGCCCTGGCATCTGAACTGTCCATGGTCTTATCAACCCAACCAACTATTCACATAAAAATCCTTTTAAAATACAGAAGACTAAAAGGTGAGCTAGCTGAAGAGCCTTATTTAATAATTATAGAATCACAGATAAGTTTGGGTTGGAAAGGACCTTTAAATGTCATGTGGTTCAATCTCCCTGCAGTGAGCAGGGACTGCTTTGTCTTCCTATTCAGTACCTCTAATAAAAAGCAAAAATGCAGTTTTTTCCCATAGCTCTTTATCAAGGGATAGGAATGCACAGGGCTTCGGACACACAGAGGCAAAAAATTGTAAGTCAAGTTAAACATGTTATGATTTTGTCTCCATTTGTGATGCTTTGGGGGTTTTGCTGGAGATTCATACATTAGCCACTCCATCTATACGAGTTACAGCTGACATTTAGTTCTCCTCCAGGTTTGCAAACAAGAGACAAAAAACCTTGATTTGCTTCCTCTTCATCACAGAGCTCTCAGGTGCTTAAAGCAACTTGCCAAGAGGATGTTGGCTTCAAGATTCTCTGGTGCTGCAGAAGTGGTGCTCTGTTTTCTCAGAGGTGTTTAGTTCCCAGTAACACCCATCTGCCTCCCTGTGATGGGCCAGAGAAGTGCTGGGCTCTGTGTTTGGCAGCAAGAAATGGAAACTCAGTAAGCACTTACAGAGTGTAAAACAGCTGGAAAGCACCATCACAATTTCAAAGCCCAGGATTACATTCATAAAGCCTGAGCTGTCTCTGTTCTTTCTTTTCACATGATATACCTATCCTCTGCTATACAGCACCACGTTAAAAATAACCTGAGCTTGCTCCGAGAGAGCCCACTTGCACAACAGGAATAATCTGACAGTGGCATTTGTGCTTGGGAATTCTGTGAGTGTGCTGTTAAAGGGGACTTGTGTTTTTCAAAACAGACTTTATAAAGATCAGATTCCGTTTTCATTGTGTAGGGCAGATTGTATAAATTTTTCAGTTCTTAGGCTGCTTCTGGAGTATGACAAAAACCATTTGTTATATGTACGTGTCTGGTTGGGCTGCTGCTTCTCCTGCACCACCTTACCAGGAGAGCATCCAGCATCACATTATTAAAGGCTCCCTGGAACAAAAGCCACATATCCAGTTCATTTATTTCCTCCTAAAACCACAACCTTGGGTGAATGCCATTCTCACTTGTACTTTATCTCATGTGTCAGCATTTTACAGACATTTGCCTTCTGCCAGCGTAATCTCCTATGTGAGCCTAATCCTGCCAAACCTCGGAATTATTTGCCCTTCTAAGATATTTTCTTTATCATATATGCTTTTCTGATACCATTTTGAAGGGGATTTAGTTGTAATCTAGACCACAACAGACAAAGCAAGTTACTGGAGAGATCAGCAGCCTGCTCCTCAATATCATAACCACATAGGACTCAATCCACAGGTGTGGGTACCACACTTGGCTGGAGGCCAGAAAGGACAGCCTGATTTGAAGGAGGCATTTCCTGCTGTTGGGAGGCTGGGAGGGAGCTCTGCACGAGGTCTGGATCCTCACAGGGACTCACATCTCCTTCAGGGTAGCACCCCTGGCAAGCTGCATTTTCTGCTGTGCGGCTCCAGACAGCGCCCAGAGGCATAGGCTAGCCCAGACTTTTAAGAATGCAGCTGACTCCTGCCCAAATCCATTTTGCTTGTACCAGAAGTCCTCATTAAAGCCAGTAATTTGGGTAAGGTCACCCCAGCTGATTTGAGGAAGGGTTTACAAAGTCAGTTTCTAAAGCAGCAAACAGAAGGGTTAAGACCAGGTTGCCTCTACACTTCTTGGAGGAGATGAGGCAATTTGCCAATTTTGCAGCCCTCAGTAAACTTGACAGAATTGTTTAGCTGGACAAATTGGGTGAATTATTTCTTAAATACATGCTGTTGTGGCCTTTCCCTTAGCTTGCTTGTTCAGTCTTTTCCTGTTTTTTTTTTTCACCATTCTTAAAATTCAACTTTGATAAAGGCCTGTGATTTCTTACTCTTCCCCCCTCCCCTTTTACCCCCACCTCTAAGCCAGAGGGAGCAGGAGGGGACAAACAGTGAGAAGCCTGTGATCCTGCCAGAGTGATGCAGCACTGGGGTGCCCTCCCAACCTTGTGAAAATGGAAGCCTTTCCCTGAAAGTTAAACAGTCTTTATTCATCTTTATTGAGTGTTTACACAAAATGGCCTTTTGAAGCCAACCAAAGCAGCACAAGGGTTGCACACAGCCTGTAATAATTTTATATTTGCCGCAGAATTCGGGGCAGGGGGGGAGATATAATGCAGAGGTACAACGATGCCAGCAAAGCAGTATTGATATTTTTTTCAAAACTCTGTGTTTGCTCCATGAGGGTGTTTGTCTGACCTCACTACTCAAATGACATTGATGCTGGTAACAATTTTGACACTGACTTCAAACAGGTTTTTTTTCTTTTTTCTCTTCCCACCTCCCTGTATTTTCACAAGCACTAAAACTGTCATCTTGGAATAAAGGAGCAAATACATACAGGGAAAGTTGCATTAAATCCAGGCTGGTCCTACAAAAATCCGTGGAATGGCATCCTGTTTTCATGAGGGATGTCCTGGGCAGGGCCGTGATAGGGGATCTCCTACTGGAACAAAACCTGGGGAAGCAATCTTTTTCTTGTGAGCCTGCCTGCTGAAAAAATGCAGATAAAAAGCCGATGTATTCACAGCAAAGACACACAACGACATGAGCACACCGCTCCAGTTCCACGGAACTGGATAAAGAGCATTCCACTCCAGGAACCAGTTCCATGCTCTGGTCAGGGCATGCCAGCTCAGGGAATGAACACTGGGGATGACTTTTTTTCTTCAGCAGCTCACTGTGGATATTGGGATAGAACCTTTCTGGCATAAAGCTGGTGCTTTTTTGGCTGGGCTCTGGCCAGATTTTTGCTGTACTTTCAGGTCTGGTGTAGTCAGACAGCTCTTTCCTGTAAAGTTGGTTCCACAAGAGTTCAAGACCCAAGAGGGAGCCTTTACAACCAAGCAGCTCCTGGATTCCCGGATCACCACTTGCCTAAGACCAGGATCTTCTAAAGGCACTCTGTGCCACCCATCATGATGCTGTAAACAGTGCTGTTGCCAAATCCTGTGTACTGAAATTGTTTCCAACACTGTCATATGAATAAACAAGACAGAAGATATGACTGAATGGAATAGATCTAAAAACACAAACAACTACAGGCAGTGGCAGAAACTCCAGGTAGAGGATCAAGGTACTAAGCCAGCTGCTCAGGAATCAACCAGGTCACTGCAGAGCTTCTCTTCCTGTTCTCCTTCTGCCCAGGATTAATGTATCTCCAAGATGAGAACAGGGAGTATCAAAAAGGACTGGCAAGGAGGAAAACGTGACTAAGCGTCAAACTCAGAACACATGGCATGAACAAAATATGCGGCAAGTGGGGATCTCATAAGGGTTTTGCAGCTACTTGTTTAGAAAAATATATACTGCCACCTCAGACAGGGAGCAGTATAAACAGTCAATGGGATCACTCACACTGACAGAGAGAACGGCGCTGTCATGTGCAGCTGAACCCTTCCTCCCTCATCCTGGCAGTACAAACAGGACTCACAGAGTTTATTTGTGTCTCCTTAAGGCACCTTTAGTCAGTCCCAGTGGTAGAAAGAAGCTGTGACTGAGTACTAGTGATGTTATTTTCTTTCTTTTTTTTTTTAATTTATAGGTACTTGGAATGTCTTGAGGTCTTCCCATGGTAGCATTAGTTTTAGAGAGAAGACTATCAAAGCCAGAGGGGGTGGTGGGCTCTGTGCCACTTCCTGTCAATGTTACAAGGTCCCCTGCTGCTCTTCTACCCAAAAGGGACCACAGAGACAAAGTGGTTGACTGCACGTTTTCCTCACTCACTCCTTGAGCATTCTCTGACAGGATCAGTCTGTCTGGATTTATACTGCCAAAAGAAACAAACTGGAAGTTTTGTTCGGGTAGCAAGAACTGTCTCAACCTCTCTTGTGAGGCAGTAAAACAGCACACAGCCCTCACCAGTGAAAATCCATTTGACTTCAAAGCAGCTGTTTGGATTTGACATCAGGCCTGCCCACAGAAGGATATTTGCAGGCATTAAGCATTAAGTGTATGAATTTTGCCAGAAAATAAACCCCCTTGCTGGGGTGGGTGTGCCTGGGCTTTAGTTCAGGTTAGAGGCAATTCAGTACCATTAGCCTGGTCACGTTCAGTAGGAACAGTCATGATCACAGATTCACAAATAGTGCAGTTTATTGAAAGGACAGAAATAACAGATTCAGAATTGCCATGGATGAATGCACCAGCTGTGAGAGAACTCTAATAAAAACTACAATACTGTGTTAAACTAGGTACTAGTAATCCTACACAGAAGCTTATCAAGAAGGTGTCCCCAAGAGTAACCAGTCGTCTGTCCCCATCTGGTTTTTTGGGTCTTCCTCCTAACTAGGTGAAATTTCTGCCCTCCTGATATACAGCCCAAACTTAACCTCCTCCTCCCTCTTGCATAAAGCAGGACCAAGGTGGAAGTTGAGTCATACAGTCATATATGTGCTAGCACATACTTGATTAAGCTTATTAGCATATGCAAGGATGTGAATTTTAAATGACAGGCAAAACTCAACTTCTTGGCTGTGCTGTCCTTCAAAGTTCCAGTCGCACGACCTTGTTCCGTTCTTCACATCTTATCTTCACAGGACCTCCCCCCACAGCCAGCTCAGCCTTTCCTGATGTCAGCGATGCAGATCTCCATCTGCAAAGATAACACAGGACGAACACAGAGTGTGCTGCAGATAATCAGCCTTGGCCCTTCCCTGACTCCTTCAGGGATCACCACAGTAAGTCTGGAGCAGCCAGTGCACTGATGATCCACCACAGCAACGTGAAGGTTTTCAAACATAATACTCTACTTAACATCCCTAATGCAGTTTTAGATATCTGAAAGTGTTTGCAAATTTATCTTTTCCAGCTGGAGAAAGAGTGTGGAGGACAGAAAGCAAGGAACATCCAGATGACTATTTTTTTTTTCCTTCAAATGGCAATTCAAATGAAAAACATAGCATTTTGAAATCTTGGAAACTGCACTTAGATAAATTGGAGTATCTAAATAGAAACAAAATAGTCTCTTCCTAGTAAATGAAAGAATTAACTTTCCCTGAACAGTTTATTTTTCCTTAAATCTCATTTTCTAACTATAGTTATGAAAAGGGCAGGGAGGGGGGGAATTCATTCCAGGCTGACCCAAAATAAATCTCTCACCCACTCCAAGGCTAAAGAGACAGTGTGAGGTGTCCTGCATCTCAGCTCATGACTTGGGCCTTTTAGAAGCCATGAGCAGCCAAAAAAGGGGCAGATGAACATGAGTTTAAGCAATACCACACTCTGGCAAGGCCGTGGGGATTTTTCAGCAAAAGGAGCAAAACAACACAGAGTTGGGCCAAAGGACTGTGATAACCCATTTCCAAACAAGCCCAGTTGCTCAGAGGAAACACGCTTTATAGAAGGTCACTGTGATACACACAGGACAAATGTTCTGCAGCCCAGAAAGCAAACAAACCAACCCTGCTTCAAAGAAATGACAGTGAGCCAAGCAAGCAGAAAGAGCAGCAAGAGAAATATGAGCAGTAATTTTAATCACATTTCCCTGCTGCATTTTTCATTGCTGAAGGGCTTTCACCAGCTCCAACTGCGATGCTCAGACATTGATCAAGGATGGATAAATTCCGTGGCCACAGCTCCCCAGCAATCAATGCCACCAGCACTGCTCTGCTCATGGTTACAGAGGGTGACAACCAGCTCAGAGGAGGTGCATCCACTTGCCTGGGTCTTGTTTCGGTTGAATAACTAACACAGGAAAAGAGCAGAATGGACATTCCTGGGGCAGCAACCACCATAAGAAAGGGAAAAGGAGGGAGGAGTGTTGAAGGCAGTCAGTCCTTAGCGTGAAGATGAAAAAAGTCAACAAATCTGTCAAAAATTATATTCTGTATTTTATTCAGCCCTGGAAGAGGGACTGCAGTACTTCTAAAAAGCAGGCTGCGACTGAGAGCAGTCTCCAAGCACTTTATTAGACTAAAACAATTGTGCTTTTTTCCCCATGAATATGTAAGAAAATAAAGCAGAAAATTTAATGACACAACTTTCCAAACATATAAACTTTGGTGGCATTTATATCCTTTCTCGGGGCACTTTCTGGAAATATTCCAGCCTCTCAAAGAACAGTACTTAAGGAGTACTTTATGTCTTAAAAACAAAGTCTGTGTTCAAGCACTTTGTTATATCAGGGACATTGCAGAGAATTTTACTAACAGAAATATTTGAGCAAAGAGTAAAAATAAACACAAATGTCAGAGAATGCAAATTCATTCTTAATTGTTATAAATAATCTAGCTGAAAAGACAGTTTCAAGAGGTAGAGCCATTTGAGTCAAAAGTATTACATAGTTGTGGGAGTCTGATCACTCTGTCCAGTTCATGTTTCTAACAGTGACCACTTGCTATGACTTGCTCAAAACTGAGTCCAGAGCAGGAATTCTTTACAGCCATAATCCCCAGAGTAGCACTGATGGCCAAAAAAATCAGATTGCAATCTGGTCATAAATTATCCACAAACAAAAAAACAAACAAGCAAAACCCCCCAAAAAACAAAACCAAACCTAACCTAAACAAACTAAACACTCACCAGAAAACAAGAAAAAAAAAGAGTAGATATTGAATTATTTCACTTTATTAATTGATTTCTAGAGTAATTTTCAGAGCTCTTTCAATAATAAGGCTGATTACATTTTCTGAAGCACTTGTTTTTTTAAATTAGTGTCACCTGTGCCTGAAAGTCAGAGAAAGATTTGCTCCTATAATGAAGTTTTAAATGAATGCCAATTTAGGGCTGTCTGTTAAGACACAGAAGAGTCATCATTTCTTATGAAAATAATTCCCATATGAAAACTAGTAATTATCTAACTACAGAGCAGAAAATTTATGTGCTTACCAGTTTTTTTCCAAACCTGACAAACAGAATGCAGATAAAGACAGCACCTCTGGAGCTGTACAAATCTCAATTGATCTCTTTCTCACTGCCTGAAAGGTAACTCCTGTGGTTCAGGGAAAAAGAAAAGTTTTTTCTGCACTGTGTGAGATTTACTATACCCAAAGCCAATTCTCCCAGCCAATAACTCCTTATTGCTAACAGAGAAGACTTGGAACACCTGTGTTAACACAATCCATTCCTTCAAAGAAAATGAGGAAAAGTGACAGGAGGAAGCCGGGCTGATCAGACAAGAAATAAAAATGTGATTACAAGACTAGAAGAAAAAAAGAAGAAAAAGAGGAAAGAGGAAACTGTTGCTATTACACATCCTATCAGCTCACCCCTACACACAAAACATGGTGCAGGCAGTCTCAGCCTACCGACCACCACTCTGCCATTTGTAGTTTTCCATGTGAGGACCAATTTTGCAACCATGTACCAGTTTAGAGAGAGCAGTGTCAGAGAAGCACTGGCTCTGCAGGTCACTAGGAAGGTAACAGCAGGCAGGTTTGATGTCAGCATGCTGGGAATAAGGACATGATGGGGATAAGGACATAAGAGACGGAGGAACAGCAGCACGGCTGCCCAAGACCTCGGTAAGACTTTGCTTTGAAGACTTTGTACACCTCTGGTGACCCCTGCTCAAGAAAGATGAATTTAAATCAGAAAACACGCAGTTCAGACCTGTTGGAAGGCAGTGACCTCTTTTATGCAGCGTGATGGGAAGTGTTTAATTCTATGCAGATCTTGTGCACACACACGGAAGAAAAACAAAGGGAGGAAAACAAAGCTTTTTCAGCAAGGATGGTAAAACACTGTCAGAGATTGTCCAGAGATGTGGTGACTGCCCCATCCCTGGGAACAGTCAAGGTCAGGCTGGATGGGGCTTTGAGCAACCTGATCTACTTGAAGATGCTTGACTTATGGCAGGAGGGTTGGAGTAGATGGGTTTTAAAGGTGCTTTACAATCCTAGCCATTTTGTGATACTATGATTTTCTTTTTCTTCATAAATACCTCTGAAGATAAACCTCAAAGAAAGGGGAAAGGAGGTTAACATTCAGAGAAGAGCTTAAGTTAGAGCACTAGGTCAGGGTAAACTGCTGGAGGAGTTGCCAAAAGACTTCTAAACACTCCGGGAGTGAATGTCTCAAACCATCCTTCCATGCAGGACAGCGGGACACTGCACTGCGCTCAGGACTCAGTCAAACAGGGAAAGATGACAAGAATCCCACGGGCAGAAAATACATTCCGGTGAACTGAAGCAGACAGCCTCCGCCTTGCCGCCGGGGAGACCCGTGAGATGATTTCCCCCTGATGGCCAGCGTGGCTGCGGAGAGGGATTCCTCTGAGGTCCTGGTGATCCACCACAGGACGTGGAGCGTGTCAATGCCCCAGTCACAGTATTAAGAGTCTCAGACCTGGGGTCAGCACGGCTCCGATGGGATTAAACCCAGCTACCAGAACTAAGGCAAGGACGAGGCTTTCCCCCGATCCTTTCAGACGCGCACACAAACGCCCATCTCTGCTCTGCCCTGTTTTCCCTTAGGATAAGGGTGTTCTGTCTTAAAAGCCATGTTAGGCAGTGCCCCACGTTTGGGGAATCAGGATCTCGGGTCCCACATGTCGGAATACGGTTCCGTGAACAGCAGCAGCGCATGGGAAGGCACCGGGCACAGCCAGCGCTGGCTTCCACGACAAGCGGCGGCGGGGGACACGGTTCCCCGGCCATCCGAGGGGAGACTGAAGCCCCCTGGGACATGGAAAACTGTTCCGCTGCTCGGGCGCGGTGAGGGGGGTGCCCCGCGGCGGCACCGGGCACAGGGCTCCGTCGAGGCTGTCCCGGGACGCTCCCCGGGGGTGCAAAGGGGCGGCCCCC
>VXAZ01008615.1:77507-156753 GCA_013399875.1 Gymnorhina tibicen
GGGGCGGCGGGGGACAGCGGCGGCCGCCCCCCTCGCCGCGGGACGCGCTGCTGCTGGCCGTGGCCAACCTGAACGGCGTGCCCGGGCTGCTGCCCTACAACCTGTCCCTGGAGGTGGTGATGGCGATCGAGGCGGGGCTGGGCGACCTGCCCCTCTTCCCCTTCTCTTCAGCCAGCGCCTCCTGGAGCAACGACCCCGTCTCCTTCCTGCAGAGCCTCTGCCACACCGTGGTGGTGCAGGGGGTCTCCGCCATCCTCGCCTTCCCGCAGAGCCGTGGGGAGATGCTGGAGCTGGACTTCATCTCGGCGGCGCTGCGCATCCCGGTGGTCAGCATCGTGCTGGGCGAGTTCCCCCGGCGGAGCCTGGTAAGGCGCTGGGGGCACGGGGGCAAAGCGGCGGGCAGGGCAGCGCCCCGGGTGCCCTGCGGGGAAGGGTCGGGGGGCGGGCGTCGCAGCCGGGCAGGGGTCGCGGCGGGAGGACTCTGACCGAGGGAGAAGCGCTCGGACCCCGGGGCCGCCGGCATCGCTCTTCAGTCCCTCCCTTCTTTGGCACCCCCTTCCCTTCAGCCCCGGGTCTCAGCCCCGGGGTGGCCGGGGACAAGCATCCTCTCTGAGGAAAGGCAGACAAGAGCTTGGTGGCACAAGCGAAGTTGCGAGCCCGAAGTCATTCACTGCGATAAGCTGTAGAGCTGAGAGCAGAAGGGGGGTCCAGGACATGCTTTGCATATCAAGAGAAGGCTGTTAGGGCAAAAAAAAAAAAGGTCAGACCAAAAAAAACCCAAACGGCTTTCAGAGTGTGTGTTTGTTGTTGATCTTAATGCTGTGGTCCGTGTATGGGCACTGGAGGTTGTTCGCCAGGTGACACTTCTCAGGCAAGTTGTTCAGTGTAACTTGACTTTGCATAGAGCTGAGCTAAAGTGCCAGGATTTTCTCTACTTGTAGTTCATACATTGGTATGAGATCAGATTTCTGCTAATTCGAGTTGTCTAAGTAAAGTAGTGGAAACTGCAGCCTAGCCTGACTGTTCGATTGTGCAGCTATAACAGTAGAGACTGAATCCTTTGTGTTTGACAGTCTTAGGCACAAGTAGAAGTAGCATAGGGAGCTAAACTTTCTATCATATAAAGATGGCAACTTAGTGTTACATACTCTGGAGAGACGTGATAGTATTTTGCAACTGTGTGTTTGATGCCAGGAGTCGTCTTCAGGTAAAAGGGTTGGAAGAAAATGCTCTATTCTGTAAGGCCTGTGCAAGGGAAGTCCTAAGTAAAATGATACAAGATGCCTTTTAAAAGTACAGGATAAATAGTTCTTTTATATAAAAAGAGGTAGCTCAACTTTGCTCTCAAAGTGTAATCAGAAAGAAAGATTGCCAAGTGAATTCACTTTGCAAAAGCAAATATAAACCACAGCCTGGATCACTGTTAAATTTTTGTGGGTTTGGGGTTTTTTTTCAGGTTTTGTGTGTTTGAATTGTGACATAAAAGGTAGAAAAAGTCTGTGTTAGGAAGCTCCTAGTCTGTAACTGAAGATGTGACTGCTGTATGCTGCTCTGAATCACAGAATGATTGGGGTTGGAAGGGAACTTAAAGATGATCTCCTTCCACCCCCTGCCATGGGCAGGGACACCTTCCACCAGACCTCGCTGCTCCAAGCCTTATCCAGCCTGGCCTTGAGCACCTCTAGGGATGGGGCAGCCACAGCTTCTCTGGGCAGCCTGTGCCAGGGCTTCATCACCCTCACAGTCAAGGATTTCTTCCCAGTATCCCATCTAACCCTGCCCTCTGGTAGTTTGAAGCCACTGCCCCTCGTTCTGTCACTCTATGCCCTTGTCAACATCCCCGCTCCAGCTCTTTTGTAGCCCCTTTAACTCAGCTAGGTTTCTCTACCTCGGCAAAACCCATGTAACTCAGGTCTCTCTAGATTTAAGCAGAAACTCAGGCGTAATCAGTGGTGCTGAATTCTGTTATTGATGGTGCCAGCAGCATCCAGGTTTGCTGTTATATCTACCAGCCTTGCAGCTGCAGTCACAATGGTGCTGGAGTCAACAGCCAAAGCTCCCCAGGGCCAAATCCTGAACCCAGTATTTCCCTGCTCTGGCTGTTAGAATTATTTTATCTTCCATCTCAGAGAAGGGTCTAAGTTCACCCAAAGCTGCCTGAGTTCACAAGATGTGTTCAACACATGCAGCACAAGGTTAGATTTCATTGCTGCTTTCCATGGACTTCAAAGCTCCTGCTTAACTTTCAAATTGTTCTCAGCAGGGAGCCCAATAGATCAGTCTGTCCAAATCAGGACTCTGTTCTTAAGCAGACTTTAACTGGCATTGTCTTCAGTGACAGTGAAACAAATGACTGGCACTGAACCTGTGCTGAACAGACTCTGTTTTTCTTTGGGCTGAGCTAAAAAATAAAAATTACTTTTCAAGGCTCTATGGATTAAAAAAAAAAAAAAATCTCAGTCTTACTCAAAGACCAGCAGGTAATACAAGTGTATTAGTCCCTCAAGATTGTCTTGGAGGGGCTGACACCTTTCTGAACACTGGTTTTTTTCATACTTTCACTTAATACGTACCATTCTAAGGCTAACGCTGGAGGCAGTGCTACAGCAGCCTTACCGTGCATACTTCCTAGAATTACAGGATTTCCAACAGCATATTGGAGCCAGGAGTCCCTGGAGTTGTTGGCCTCAGCAGTCTCTGTTGCAGGCAGAGATTTTGTGTTGCTCACAGTCCCGTGCCAGCGCTGACATGAAATGAACACGCCACAGACCTGTCACCTTCCTGTCTCAACAGATCTGGAGCTGCAGACTGGCCTCTTCTTCTGACTGGCCATCTTAGAGGAGGCAATTGTAAATGGCATAATTGCAGATGAGGCAGATTTTACTGCTGGGGCCAGCATGAAGACTTTCAGGGAAGAAAAGAAGACTGACATCTAACCCTGCTTCTGAATTGGCACCCCTGGGGTCACCCCTCCTACTGATGCTTGGACAGAGCATCTTCCCCCCCACAAAACCATCGCAGCATGCCCTTGGGAGTGCCTGCAGGTATCTTTCTTCCGGGCAGGGACAGAAGCAGACCCAAAACTTGTTTGCCCTTGGAGAGCATTTTGCACTGTGTGCATATGAAGACCATGGCAAACACAACAAACCCAGTGTTCACTAGGATGCTGTCTCATACTGCTTCTCCTCAGCATTTAAATCTTTCATTAGGGTGGTTTTAAGGTAGTAATGTCTAGCAAGGTCTCATTTTGCACACTACATTGGGACAGGAAGGTACACATGCAATGTCTTGTACTGCTGCTGAATGTTAACGTTATTACTTCATGCAGAAGTTTATAATAGGCAAATGTTCACTGTAATTGAAAAGCGCGTTGACCTTTGAGCAAATCTTCCCTAACATGGCAAAAAGCAATGCTTAGAATGAAAGGAAGATAGAGATCCAGAATGAAATACATTTCAATATGATGATAGTAATCTTTCAGATGTGTAACGTGAGAGGAAATCCACAGTGTCGCAGATGGGCAACTACAGCCATGTAAGATACCTAGACTGTGTTTTCAAAAGTTTTGTGGTTGTTCAAGCATGTTTAAAAACCCATTTCTCATTAAATTCTACCACTCTGAACCAAAAAAGAAAAAAAAAAGAAAAAAAAAAGAGAGCAAAGAGTCTTTCCCCATGACATTACCAATCACAAGACAACAGCCATCACAAGGTGTGGTACAACACTTGCTCTCCCACATGCAACAGCTTATTCTGGAAGTTCAGGAGTGTGTTGGCTTCAGGGGAGGCTACACAGAGTAAAATGTGACACTTTTTTTTCATTTTATATCTGTGATTTAATTACTAACATACACTAACAGTAAATCCAAGTGCTGTTGTGACCTGAAAAAATAGTGTTTACTCTTCCCATTTTACTGTCATTTCAGTAAATTTTCACACTCAGTAAGCAAAAGTAACAATTTAACACTGTCATTCAGCAAGCAAAGAAACCACTGGATTTCTTTACTACTAACACAAATGCAAGTTGCAGTGAAGCTTTGACAGCTCATTATTTTTGAGACAGCAGCTCATGAGCACTGATGCCACGCAGGCAAGGCTTGTCACCTTATGTATGTTTGTATCAGGAGAAGCACTTTATTTTTTGATGCCAAGATTGCCAACATCATTAATAATTTTCCCAGGGATGGAACAGGGAAAAGATCCAGGGAACACGAACTGTAAATAAATACAGTGATATTGCTTCTAGTAGCACAGCTGAGAGCTGAGAGTCGGGGAAGAATAGCCCGTAATATCCATTTTGTTGATGATAGTATCAGAAACACAGGGGAGGTCATGTTTGCAGCAATGTTCTCTGCATTTAAAGGAGTATTTTTAGTGGGTTTCAGATAAATCAGCACCTCTGATGTCTGTTAACATGAAAGGGAATCTTTTCAGAGCAACTAAATGGAATAAAGTAATGGCAAATCATCAGTCCCTGCCAGTCTGTGCTTTACCTGGTTTCTTGAACTGAAACTGCAGTGCTACTGATTACTTGTATGACTTCAGAAGGGGTCAAAACAATAAATAAACCTAATCAGAGTTCCAGGTTAAACTGAATTTTCGAATGAAATAGAAAGCTCAGCCTCAGAACAGATGCTGTAAAAAGAAACTGCCTATAAACATTTAACTTTTTCATTTGTTTTTAAAGGAATTAAGCTTTTTTTTTTTTAACAGCTTCCTAATTTATAGAGATATATATATATATATCAAACCACCCTGGGTGAGGAATTATAGGACTTTTTGGAAATAGACAGGAATACCACTGTGAATGCAGTGTCCTCAGAAGTCATAATGACCAGCAAGACACTGACTATGCATTGCACCAGTGAGGGCAGGCAGAAATAACAGCAAAGGTTTGGAGATGTAGGAAAGTTTCTGCCCAACCAAGTGCCCAGAGACACTTCTTTCTTTCTTCCGTGGATCCAGAATTTAATTTTTGCAGAAAAGTGGTTTTGATTGGCTGGGGGAAACAGTTTTAATAATTCAGTTTTCCAGGGAGAAAATGCAACACACACGCTTGGCTGCAGGCTCTGGTCATTCAAACTGTCTTTGCTAATCTGTCTTAGTCCAGATATTGGAAGCTTGTACTAGTTCCTGTGTAGGTGAGGAATATGTGTTCAGTCTTTCCCCTTGGTCACCAAGCCTCCTCACCTCACACTGCATAAATAGTGTGGCACATGCCTTTTGTGCACTTCAAGAGGGTTTATGAGAGGGGCCTTGAGAGGAATCAAGGGCAGAAATCGAGAGGATGTGCAAACAAATGCCCAGCTGCTTCTCTTTCAGCCAGAGACCTCAGTGATAGTTCCTCTATCAAAAATCTTCGCATGGAACAAAGAAAGGGGGAAAAAATCCTAAACTAGTCTCTTTTTTTGGAGTTAGTGAATTTAAGGAGGATTCAGTTAAGCACAGCTGCAGAAAATCCCTTTTCATAGTGCAGGAAAGTGGTGAGAATGTTTTTACTTCAGTTCTCTCCTCTGGATCCTTAATTTTAAAGTCCCTTGGAAACAGAAAGAGCCAGAACTCTGCTGGGATAGCACTCGTTCAGAGCTGGCAAGTAACAAGATTTTCTCATTCCTCATCCCGTGGTGATGCTGTGATGCAGAAAAGATGAGTTAACATCAAATTCAATACCATACACTGATGTTTATTTTGGGTTTGGCTTTTTTTTTCTATTCTGGGTGTGCACAAAACAATGTCTTCCTTGCTGCTAGGTCTTTCATAACACACTGCACAAACTCCTGTCAGTGATGAGTGATTAAAACATGACAGCATTAAATCAATGATTATTTCTTTGCTGAAGGACAGGCATTATCAGAAGAAACACCAAAGAATACTTGGCTTAATCCACTAAGTAAAAATTATAACTTGGCTTAGAATAGACAGATTAAAGACAATCTGCTGTCAGATTCTATATGAGTACCTAAGTTACTTTACTGAACAGATTGTTAACAAAGAAAAGTTGGAGTATTCAATATAATTTCCCACAAGAATTTGTCCACAAAAGCTAGAAAAAGTACCCTGTCTTTCCACAAAAATGGAAGTAGAGTTATAGAAACTAGAAAACAACAAAGGATTTTGTGATGTGTTATTCAATTTATTGCTTGTGATTAAATTCAAAGATGAGTTACGAAAATTCTCGTTTAGGGTATATTTGATAAATTGTTTTTATTTAAAGCCATGAAATACTGAAAACACATAGTGTTAGGACTTTAGGCTGTGCTGGATCTAGTTACAGTTTTAAGCCCTGAAATAAAATGTTTATCTTGTGTTCCATTACTTCCCTCTCTGGATTTCCAAGTAATTTTTAAATATGAAAGAAAACCAGGCATAACATGGCTAGAATTTATGTATTGTAATCAGCAGAAAACTGGAAAAAGCAGTTTCTTTTAAAAACCTGAACTTGCCTTCCAACAAAGACTCAGACTACAAACCCATGTTTCTATAGGTCTTACTGAAGGGCTTTTAAAGAGTGGAAGGGTTGTCTTCCCAATTTGCTTGAATGAGAGAGTGCACCAGATCTCACTGCGATACAAATAGCTGTGCATTGCAGAGTTTGTCCTGAAGAGCTGAAGGCATCCAGAGAAAAGACGAGGAAGAAAACAGGAAAAGGAAGCAAGAAGACTGGAAACATCACATGTCAGTTGCACAGGGGGGAGAGAAAGAGAATATAAGCTGAACTGAGAAGAGGAAGAAGAGGTGCCCTTCCCCATCTGTTTACTTTTTGTGGTTCTAGCAGCACAATACAAGGGAACTGAATTTTTTAGCACTGGACAAAGAGCTGGGATCACCAAGCATAGGGAAGAATGGCTTGCCCGAACCAGGTTGAATTCACAGGACTGTCTTGATCCCTGGCTAAGGAGATTTACTTCCAGTGAGTGATGCTTGCCCAGAAAAGCATTTTGCCCCCTCAAAACGCACTGTCTTCCCTGCAGACTTCTCGGGAAACTGATGAGGCCAGCCTCTAGGAAGCAGTGATGGCAACAGGGATTATGTCGAAGGTAGATGGTTTATTGCTGTTGCCAGAGGGACATCTTGCAAAGACTGTGAGGCTTTGGTGGGCTTGGGTGTGATTAATGGAAGCCTTTTTTCAAACTTGATGCTGAGAATTATGGTCAGAGTCCCTCGTGATGCTCTGGGACCCAGGGTCAGATATTTTCTGGTTAGGATTTCAGAGCACCAGGTTACTGGGATGCATGTAGCATCATACTAGTAGGTACCCAGAAGGGATTTCCTAATAAATGGGAGCAGGTTCAGGCACAGAGACTTTGGGATCGGAGCTTTGGACATTAGCAACTGTTCTTTATTTCTGGTCTGGCCCTGAAAGGCTCCACATTTTCCCCAAAACCCTGTCAATCAGCCAAATTGATTCTCACCACCACAGGGAAAGGATGTGCAGATGGTGGAAGTAGCAGGAGAACTGGGAGAAGGATTTAAGCTTGAGTAGGCAGCACTGATAGATGATTCATTTGTTAAGGGAGTCACACTCGAGCAAAGCTGCTTGTTCAAGGGGCTCCTCATCAGGGTGACTCAGAAGTTCTCAGCCTGGCCCCAAGTGCTTCGCAGCTGTCACAGCGAGCCGGTAACATTGTTCTTGGTAATCACGGACAGCTCCATGAAGAACTGAGACAGGCATACCACAGCCATTGTTACATTACATGCTGCCTTTGTGGGGCATTGCCACCAAATTTTGTGTGCAGCTGTCCTTGAGACGTGGATTTGGCTGCAGACAGGGTTCCAGAGTGTCTCCCTGTTCAGGCTCGATGTTTGCCACTCCGACCTGAGCTCTGTGTGTCATTTCCCCACAGTGTAGGTCCATACAGCCACTGATGAGCATCTTTTATCCCTGGAGCACAGGAATACCCTGTTGGTACAAGCAGAGAGCAGGTGCCACCCCCATGCCAGGCAGCCATCCCTGTGCCTCTGCGAGCTATCAATGCCTTATCAGTGAGTGGGGAGATGATGCTCAACCTCTCAGATGCTCTCCCTGGGAGAGCCCTCAGAAGCCGACAGGAAGGTTTCCAGTTGGCAGCGGTTTGGAAAGGTCTGGTGTGCAGTGTTAGTGCTGGATAATTAACTTTTATCTGAAATGTTTCGGCCTGGGTGGCTGCAGACTGCAGATGGGGGGGTGGAGGAGTGGAGGTGGGCACAGGTGCAACCTCAGCTGACACTAAACCACAGTAAGTGGGGAAATTACCGTGATCATTCGATTCTTATTATTACACAGGAAAAAACAAACACTGGGGAGTTCAGAAGAAGCAGGCACCATTTTTTCCTTTTCTTTCTACGGTGTTTTTATTACTCTTTCTTCACCGGCTTTCATCTGTGGTGATAGCTTCCAAAGCCTGTTTTACAATGTGGAAAGTATTTGAAATGGATTATAAAAATCTATGAATGTGCTGCACAGGCATATTTTAAACTCTTAGTATTTCCCTGGAGGCATGCTATTCCACTTCCAGCTTCTTTAAGACTGTGAAGGAAATGATTGCCCATGCTGTTCATATGACATTTTACAAGACTTTCTAACTTAAGACAGAGTTAAAAGACAAGATAGATCTTCAAGCATCAACACAGATTTTAAAAATGAAGTTTTGCATTTGTTGCAAAGAAAGAACTATTAGGCATAGCAAGTAATAACCAGAAAGAGCAGCTGAATTATGCACCAGCCTCTCTCAATGATGCTACTGATAAAGCAGTTGCATTACACTCATTTTAATAGTGTACTCACTCACACTGGCTTAAAAAGATCTTTTTATTTTGCAAATGAGATGAAAAGTCGGTGTCAGTGAGTTCACAGTTTGATAATTTCCCGGTGCTATTTTAGGTGAAAGCATAATTATTTATCACTTTCTGAGTGTGTAAGACTCACTCATATGTAACTGCCTTCTGTAGGATAGCAGTTGTTTTTAAGAATTTTCTGTACTCAATGTAAGCATCAAAAGTGAGAAAAACAGATCTGACCTTTATTTGGAGTTGCCCTCCTTTGAGAGTGCACTGAAAGTGTTTTTGCTGTGATTTACGTTGTTTTAGCACACGTTTAGTATGCTAATACCATAGTGCTGATTTTACCCCTACCTTGGAAGGGCAACAAGGTGAAGGGCTTATGTGCCTGGGTTTCCTCTGCTTAAAATTTGTGTGTGATAAGTCATAAACTATAGAGCTCCGAGGGGACAAATAGATACCCACTGACAGCCTTGAGGCAAACACAGGTAAATAGTTATAGCAAAAAGCATTGGTATTTTTTGTTTAAGCATTGAGGCATGAAAATTTCAGATGTCTCATCTTCTATCCCTGGAAGTGTTGAAGGCCAGGTTGGATTGGAGCCATGAGCAACCTGGTCTGGTGGAAGGTGTCCCTGCCCATGGAAGAAGGTTGGAATGGGATGGTCTTTAAGGTCACTCCCCACCCAAATCATTCTGTGATTCTATGATCTGTGAAGGTGTCTGCTGCAGAGCTTGTGACCAGGGAAATGGTAAAACATGGTAAATATCAGTGTTTCTTCCTCAGAGATTCTGGGGAGAGAAAAAACACCTATTAATCACCTCTTTAAAAGTTCTTATTGCAATGTATCAGTATAGAAATAGCCTGGATAGGCTGGTATGGTTAACAATACTCCTGTGGCATCTGATCAGGAATCTTACATCAGCAGTCAGCACAGGGAAGCCAAAACGATGATTATTCAGTCATCCTTATGATCATCTTTTTATACACATGAATTATTTACATAGTACAGGGTGCTTACAAGCTTGTTAATTAAAAACTGCTTTTTCACTCCAGTTATACCCCTAAGATTTCTTCAGAGCATGTCGTCCTTCTAACAACTTTTATTTCATGTTCATTATGCCATATTTTGTTTAATGTTATCTTCCGTTGTTTAAATGGAAAATCCCTTATTGTGGAATACCCTTGGGAAAGGATTCCTTCACACCGAGAGTTTAAGAGAGAGAGATGGGTGGTGGGTCTGTTTTGGATACTGATGCCCAGAATCCCCAGGAATGCTCAAATATTTTTTCAGATGCTCTGTTATCTACCTACTCTTCCATTTTCAGTGTGGCATGCTCATCTCATCCTTTCTTTATCTTGCCCATTGGTCTTTGTTCTGAGGTCCTGTCTTCCCCCGTAGGATACTACAGATCCTGAACTTACAGAGTCTATAAACTGCATAAAAAGACTGCAAGGCTCTATTGTGATACAAATGATCAGCAACATAAATTGCTCATCACTCACTGTTCATCTGCACTGAAGAGCACCAAAAATAAGGCACTTATTTATAAATAGCTCAGCCTGCTAGATTCCAGTGAAACACAGTTTCATATCTTCCCACCATTTTGACAGTGCATATAAATATGTAACATGCAGTTATGTGGAAGTGAGCTGTGCCACGATGTCCTCCTGGGGTGTTCACAACCCTTACAGGTTTATAAGCAGCAAATTTAGACCTGCGGTGGGATGCAGCAGTGCCACATGATTAGCAGAAGAAAGATGCTCTGTTTGACAGGGAATGGGAGCTTGCTGCCCAGCTCATGCTGCCCTTGTATTCCTCCCCAGAACTACACTTCAAGAGGAAAATGAAGTGAGAATTCACAGTGAATAATACATCTGATAATCACAGACTTTTTTTTCTTTTTTTTGCCTGAAAACCACCTGAAATTTCTGGAACAAGCCAGAACAAAGGAATGACAGCATCCCAGAGCCTTCCAAAACATCTATGAGACTGTGTCCTTTTACTTCACTGGCTTTCAGTAAAGACCAGTTTGAGATACAGTTTTGGTTGTTGAATCAAGCCCATGATTTTTTTTCCCCCAGTCCAATAAACACAGGAGTTGGAGATATACGTGGAATCTGGAACTTGCAAATACTCCAAGTGTTTGGTTTTGCTGTGCATTTTCTATGAGCATTTGTCCTAGTGTAATTTGATTACTGAAATGTTCACGAAAAGGGAAGAATGCTCATGTTGAGGAGAACAAGAACAACTGAAGCGAATCTTTTCAGTTGTGTGAGTGCCTGCATGCTGTTTCTGATGCAATTGACATCATTAAAAATAAACCCAAAAAATGTATTCACGCTTCATTTAAGTGTGGTATTGTTTTGTTTTGAATGAGGAACTAGTCCAATAGGATCTGTGGTTTGTTGCTGTGATACTAAAAATGTATTCATAAGCAAACTTTAGACTTCTGTCAACTCTAAGCTTTAATTTTACCTGAATTTGAGTTATTTTCACCAGAGAGTTCTCACTTTGCTTAAATACCTGTAGAAAGACATTCACTATGATCGAAAATAATTCAGACAATTAATCTTTTTGTGGATCCATATTATGCCAGCACTATGAGAGCAAATGTATGTCTTCTGAGAGTCATACAAAATTATTACAATTTTATTGGAGAATAATAAGCAGCAAAATGGCTTGTTATTGTCAGTAAGAGCAGGAGAAATGAGTCTGCAGTCTGACCACTGAACAGGGGACTCAAATGGGAAATTCAGTCCTCTTCAATACAGTTAAAACCATAGGAAAATACACTGGGCTGAGTACTGGAATAGCTGCTGGTCTATCAGTCCAGGCATGAAGAAGCCCAGATGTATTTCTGTGCTTTGTCAGAAGTCTCCTCTGGAGGATTAAAAGTTGCCAGGGGATGTCAGAATTACCCATGACATGTTGCCTGTCTGTAAACAATGACTGCCCAACGTGACAATGATGTGGCTGCCACTGAAAATGTTGTGTGGTGGCATCCATACTTTTCCTGAGTTTTGGTCCTCACACCTCTTTGCCTCGCCACCCCTGTCCTGGTTTTACAGTCCACATGTGTGTCAATCAGTATGCTCAAGTGTGCATAAAATCCTCAGTCACCTCAGTCAGAAGAGTGCTCTCCAAAGGTTGCTTACCTTCCAGAGAAGACAAGCAAAGCTTTAACAGAAGATCCTGGTTTCTGGGAGTCTCCCTTCGTTGCTTTTATTCTCACTGCTGGCTGACTGTTTCACTCCAGTTTGCCAGGTACCTCACGGAACACTTCTGGGGTATCAAAGCTTTATTGCAACAAAATTCAATTCAGCTTATAGTTTTTCACCTCCTTTAGGTCCATCCCAGGTCTCTGAAGTGTGTGGAAGTACAATTCTGCACATTGCTGTAATAACTGTAATGCATTCCCCATTCTTGAAAGTGTTAAAGGCCAGGCTGGACGGGGCTTGTACCAAGCTGGTCTAGTGGAAAGTGTCCCTGCCCTTGGCAGGGGGTTGGAATCAACCAGGGTCCTTAAGGTCCCTTCCAACTCTTCCAAACCCATTCTAGGATTCTGTATCTCAGACTGACCAAGACTTGGATTCAAGTGCTAACATCATGTAAACAACGAAAACTGACGTGGACAGAAAAAAAATCCCTATATTCCTGTGTCTTCAGGGAATATACATTTTTTTTGTGACTGTTTTTGCTGGAGGTTCTCTCTCCCCAAAGCAGCACCGTTTCCTGCAGAGAGAGACAGTAGTTTGTGTGTTCTTGCCAAACTCTTTGGAGCGGCGATCTGTCATCCCTTCCTCTCAGGTTGTCTGGGGGAATCAGATACTCCTCCGCAACACTCCCCCTTGTTCAGAGCGTTAAAAAGAATCGCGGTGCCAGAAATAGTCAGCGCGAGTTCCTCGTCCCCAGGCTTTGGTTCACCAGACTCTGCAGAGTCATCGTGGATTATTTGCATGGGGATGGAGAGACGCGAACGTCTTGCAGGGATTAGTGAGACATGACGCTCCTGTATTTTGTGGAAGGCGCTTATCTGTGTTAAACTCCCGGGGCGCGCCTCATTTTCGCTGGTTCTTACCCTCTCCTTCAGGAGGATACAATCACCCACTCAAGGAGCAGAAATAGTGCATGACTAACTATGTCACGGAACAAATGATTAACACTAAGTAGTTTGTGCAAGCTGTTTGCAAACAATCCACGTGCCGACAATTACGCTGGAGCAATTTTGTGAATACCTAACTCAGTGTGTTTTGCATAACTCAAGACTGGCTCCCAGATCATTAAATTCATAACTTCTGTCTCGTTTGCTAAATTCATGAATGTCATTATTTCTTCTAGCCTATAGAACTGGTAGTGCTAGACTTGACTGTGTTAATTAGTCTTGGTAGCACCGGACTGGTGAAGCTGTCCGAGGGATGGTGGCTCTGATGACTGAGGAGCTGTTTAAGAGGAGTCACAGCTGCTGTGTTTTTAGAGTTTCTAAGTCACTTGTAAGTTAACTTACAAGTTTGTAAGCATAGAGGAGGGCAGGCTATGCAGGCAGATGCATTAGTACATCTGATGCTCTCAGATTTTCAGCAACGCAACTAAAGATGTTGTTTGCCCCAGCTGCACCTGGAAGACCCACAGACCCCACCACTGTCTGCCTAAGTGCATCAAAAGACTCGTAGAGTTAACTTCTGAGAGCTGAAAGCCTCTTTTGTCAGCTGCGATAGCTCATGAGCTGTCTTCAGGGTCAAAAAGTTGACCTGTAGAGAGCGTAGCATCCATAGGCATCATCCCAATGGATCAGGGCAGGGAGAGCTGAGCCACAAGAAAGATCCTCTATGTTTGTAGGAAGCTCAAGCACAGACAAGAGTTTATTGATACATTTGGATCAGAATGTTTGGGAGCCTTTAGACTCACAGAAATGTGCAGCCCAAGCAGATCCTAAAGCTCTTAATAAGTTATTATTAATAAGTTAACCAAATGCCCAACCTGCTTGGGTACTTGGTGCTCTGCAGTGAGTGTAGTGGCTTTTCAGCTGTCACAGAGTTTTGCAAACCCTACATAATTCTAAGGAGGAGATACATTAATTTTTAAGGGAGATTATAAGATATTGTTTTATAATAGGAGGATGTGGAGAGAGTGGAAATTTAAAGGAATTGCAACAGAGAAGATATAACCAATATCAAAACTAGATTTTGGAGGCCTCTCTCATAATTTCTATGCTGCAAAGCATTCTTCCCATTACTAACATCCAGGCTATTAAATTGTTGCTGTTACTTTCATTATTTTCTCATAAACAGGGCCAGCCCCTGTTAACCTGCCACAACAGGTTTTTTTCCCCTTTCCCCATCAAGCAATATAAGGTATCAGTACACATAAGTTTTTACATAAATAGGTAGGATGAAGAACTTTGTTTACAAAGAAGTTAAACTGGTATTTAATTCTGTCTCAACAGTTTGTCCACCTGCTTCTCACTTTTTTTTTTTTCTACAAGTGCTTTGAACTTCCCTACCATGAAAGCTCTTGCCTGGTAAGAGCAGTATGCTGAGTTATTTATGGATGGACACATTGCTTAAAGCCTCAGTTAGCACTGCTCCACTGAATCTAAACATGATTTGAAGGAGGGATTAATATGTATGACTCATATTTCATTGTGATTTACAAGTTTTGTGTGATCACTTCATTCTTGGTCTAAATGACCACGATAGGTGCAGAGTTAAACAAGACTGGTAGCAGTAGTCGGTGCAAGTATTTGTGTGTAGTAGGGAGGTGAAGGTGTTGTGTATTTTCTGTCAGGCATTTAGACGAGCCCAGAAGATTGAGTCACAAGTAGGAGCTGTAAATGCTCACTTGATGATCTTGCACGTTATAAATCCAAGAGTGAGACAGGGATGGGTGATGATTTTTGACACATTCTCCCAAACCTTCCCGTAATACTGGCTGTAAACCACTTTCTGCCCTCTGAGGTACCTACTACAGCAAGGTCTCGTTTCATGGCTGTATCCAGGACTCTTTTGGAATACAGTGGACCATTAGTGACTTGCTTATCCCCTTAAAACTAATGAGGAAATCACAGTACCAAAATGCCCATAGATGTGGGGTCCTGATAGGGTGATTTTCAGTGGGATGTCAGAAGGAGACACCAGTGCACATGCCCACATTATTTAACAACACATAAAACAAATGGCTGTTACTGCCCATAATTTTTATATATTGAGGCAGTTGTGTCTAGCACAGCAAAGAAGTGGAGATTTGAGCCTTAGATTCTGCTGCTGGCAAAGCCTTGTGTATTCTCCAAGATGTATTACTTAGCCCCCCCTTTTTTTAATTCCCTTTTTCCCCCCTGATCCCTGCCTGTGTAGAAGGCTGTGAAGTGTTTATCTTGCTGTAAGCCTTAAGATGGGTGAGAAGCCTAGTGGTGGTGTCCCTCTGGGGCACTCTGGAGGGGGCTATCCCCATTTTACAGCGGGGTTTGCTTGCTGAGATGAGGCAGGGATCTCAAATTGGATTGCTCAGCTTCTATATTCAACAGCCAGCCGGTGCCCCTTCTTCCTCCTCCTCCTCCTCCTCCTCTCCCCGTGTGCCTGGTAACGGGCTCTGTGCAGTCACACACTTTTGTGGGTCGTTGCTATAACACTTTATTGGAAACTCAAATGTTTCTGCCTTTGGGGGCGGGGGGTGGGTGCCTCCTGATTGCAAGATCTTGCCTGATTTTGTGGTTTGCACGCTCAGAAAAAGCAACTTCCAAACACGGCCACGAAAATTCTACACGGAGGCTCATCTTTCAGGTTTTTGTTTGTTTGTTAATGACAATGTTTTAAGTCAGTTTTGGGAATTAAAAGTGGGGAGCAGTGGTTAAAACATTTGCAGCGGGTAGAAGCCACTACGCTTTGGTGCATTTTCAAAAGTTCAGATTCCTGTCCTGTTTTGGAAAGTAGTAAGTCTGCAGCTGAGGACGTAAAAACATCACACCTCCCAGTTTGTTTGGGTTTGCCTCCTGCTGAGGAAAGGAGCATCACTGCCTGATTAGTGAAAGGTGCCCAGTGAGCTGAGGATGCCGGTGCAGGATGAGACCCTCTGATGTGGCCAGCACTGTGGGCAGCAAGAGGCATTTCAGGTCCACTCAGGACAGCACATTCCAGTGGCCCATCCCCTTTGTCAGCTCCCGGCATCCCATCACAGACAGACTGTATTTGTTTTTAAAAGAGATGTTTGGGGTTTTTTCCCCTCCCCACTCATCCCATGCCCTGAGACCCAATTTTAAACTCTTCTTTCTAATTTCCCATCTTTCTAATTAAATCCTTGGTGTATTAAATAAGAAACCTCAAGTGAGGCTGTTTAAATCCTGATCCTGATTTTAAGCCAAGCCACGTACACCCAAGAATTCACCTTAGAGCCATGTTTTTAATGCCTAGCCTCAGAAAGATGAACTACTAACTTAATCTACCCTGGCCTCATTTAATAGAGTTAAGAGATCAGGCTTTGCAAGCTTAATTCTCAGCTTTCTTTCATACAAAAAAATCAATATAGAACAAAATGCCCTTGTAGCTAAAATTAATCCTGTGAAACATGCCTGGAGCAAGGCCCAGCAGAAGAGGATGTGATGATGAGCTGGTGCTGGCTTTCTGAGGAATGGGACATGGGTCAGCATTAATTTCCCCTGCTGTATATTGCCATATACAGCTATCATTTCAGGGGTGCTCCGTGGATCTCTGCATGGGTGCTTCTTTGACAGGCAGAAGAAGAAGAAGGAAACTTCTTCTTGGGGGCACAGCTGCTGAGGGTATGGGGAATGCACATGCTCAGGAAGGGTTGAAAACACTTTCAAGCCATGTTGCTTGCACTGGAGAGTGAAGATGGTGCTCCATCAGATTTTATTCCTTGCTGCAGATGTTAATGGTGAATATAATCTAATTGGATTAAGTGCTGTGTGCATACACCGGGTACATCTCAGAAAGGGCAACAGCTGCTTTTGTAAAACTGGACCAGACTCCTTTTACCAACACAGCATGAATCAGTCTTCATACCCTCTCTCCTTTTATTCTACATTTCCTTCCAGAATTAATTTCTTCTTGTTCAGTCATTGTTTTGCTCGTGCCAAAAAAGTTAAATCATACAGAAAGAGTACTCACAGCCTATTGTGCCTCTGAAAAAGCAGCATTTTCCAGCAATATGCTGCAGCATGTCCATCTTACTGATGGTGGAAGGTGGAAGCTGCTGTATCAGGGCAAAGACAGGAGTGCTGTTTCAAGAGCCCTTTATGCTGAGGAGCCTGGCAGGGGTGACGTGCCAAGGAGCCCAGTGTGGAGCAATGCTTAGCAATGTGCATCATAATTACAGCCCTGGTTGCCAAATTCTCTGTCAGCTCTTGTGCTGTGTTAGCAGCAGTCCTCAAGTGCAAGGCATCGGAGCAAATATTGCCCTCAGTTAATGTGAGCTTTAGAAACCCTTTCTATGTGAAAAGCCAGGAATTCCTTGTTAGCCTAATCGGGGTCCTAGCAGTGTTAGCAAAGTACTATTGTTGGTCCCAGTGATGCAGGGAAATTATGGCAGTGCTACAGCTCATTCTCAGTAACAACACAGTGCAAAATGTCATACTCGGAGTCCCTGTATCTCTGGGATCATCCTCTGCGTTCCCAGATCTTCTTTAGAGAGACAGAGCACGCGTGTCTGTGTGTTTTTGGGGGCTGCAGGCTGTGACTGGCAGGTCATCCAGGATTTCTAAAGGCAGGAGCATTATGTTGAGGGTGGGAGCTTCTCCCACTTTTGGTCTCTTCTGTATGTTTGTTAATGCTGTCTGCATGCCTGCTCTATTTACTTGCCGATTCCTTGTTTGTTTGCAGTTGGACCTTATGTCCACATTTGTGGTATGTGGTACATTCTACACACTGGATAGTTGTTCTTTGCTCTGTGTAAATCCTGTTTTACTCAGCTCTCAAGGTTGTAGTCTCCTAGTGACCAGTAGCTGGCCACTGGTGAGTGGTGATTTTTAGCCCTGGCACCTCTTGGTGCCGTTCTGTGCTGGCAGTGTTAATGTTTTTGCTGTCATCTTGTGATGCCACTTCTGGGGATCTTCAATATAACCCTGTTTGTTTTTTTTTTTTCATCAGCCTTCAAACTCTTATTTCTCAATAATCCAACTCACATTTAATTCCTGCAGACTGGTCACACCTGTATCGTTGATCTGGGGTTGCTAGTAATCACTCCAAAAGACTAATGAGAGTTCTTCCATTACACACACACAGAGTGCCCTCGTTGTTGCTTAAATAGTTTCTTCAAGTTAAACCAGCACCACGGGTGTGTTACCAGAATTTCTTTCAAACAACAGAGCCTTCCTCCATCACACTTCAGCAAGGAGACAAATTTCAGCAAGCCCAAAGTTCTTGCACTGTCTGCCTCAACGTGCTGCTGCTGTTTTGGCTCTGCTGCTGTCAACAGTCGAATTGCTTAAACCAAAAATAGGGGGGAAAAAGCCCGTCCCCTGTGCATTTCCTGAATAACACAAGTGAGAAAAGTCAAGGCTGCCTGCTTCAGAACTGTTCTGAAATGGATCCCTTCGGACTGATCGTCAGGATGTGCAAAGCACCAGTGTTTGTGAGGTACTTCTCTACAGAAAAGCACTCAGACACCCCTAGACAGTCTGCTGAAGGTCTTTGATTCAGTAGAGTGCTGTTTCTTCTCAAGAGCAAAATTAAATTCTGCTAAACACCATTTTCCGGCTATCCAAGCCTATAGTGGCAATCAGAAAAAAACATGAAAGATGCTCTTAGGGGAACAGTCACTGTCTTCTGTATTCTTTACAGGTGTGGGAAGAGTTGTAGTGGGGCAGCTGCAGCAGCTCACACACCCAACAGCCTGGGAAACACCTAAGGAAACACCTAAGGAAAGGTGTTTGTCTGGGAGGTGGCATTACAAAGGTCTGGGGTAGAGCTATCCATGATCTCCTTGCTCACTTCACTTGTCCGCTCTGACACCCACACACAGCATCTCCTGGCAGCTTCTGCTCAAATGTTTGTGAGGGCTTTTTGGACACTGATGACAATCCTGTGGCACTGGGGAGTGAGTGCCACACACGTGGACCTGGCCACCACTATCTCCCGTCCGAATTGTATTGCCATTTTAGTGGTATGTCATGGAGAAGTAGCACAGCTCCCCCTGCTCTACTTGCATAAGTGACCATGTGCCTTTTTTCAAACTATAAAGGCAAATTCTAGGGAAGGAAAAATTATTCTCTCTCTTCGATCTCTATGAAATATTCTTTAGCAAACTTTAAATGTTGGAATTTTTTCGACTGGACCAAAGAACACCTTGAAGTTTTTTAAGTAATATTACTTAGGATAATTTATAAGTGGCTATTCAGATAAATAATGGGTCCTGCTTTCCAAGAGCAGCTGAAAGTTCATATTTTACATTGCCTCTTTGACCTTGTAGAGAGCTGTACATATTCAGATTGGTTTGGAGTATTTCTGTGTAGCATTAGAGGAAGCGACCTCGAGTCATGTCTGTCTGGTCTAATAAAAGAAATGATTTTCAAGACAAACTAAGTCAAGATTTAAATTAAGCTAACTCCTGTGGTATAGTGATTTTTAAAATCAACAGTCAGTGCATTTTTAGGATTTGCATGTAAGCATTGCCTGGATGCTTGCCAGGCTTCTTTTGCTGCAGGAACCAGGATAGCTCTGTCTAAGATAGTCTAAGATAGCTTTTCTCTCTGATCTTTTAATCTCTCTGCAAAAAAAAAATAGTCTTTAATGTGGGGACCAATCCTGTTTCAAATTAGGGTCTTGGTCAAACAAGGCTGTATAAGGAGACAGATGGACAAGACATGGAAAAGAGGAATTCATGACATCGTCTTACTGGTTTTTGGTCCAAAGCAGGTCTGGGATTTTCTTCCCCAGAGAACCAGGAGTCTGCATAGCAGAAGCAGCAGAGTGCTGAGGGCAGAGCAGGTTTTTTGCTGCAGGTGGAGCTCACCTCCCCTCTGGAGCAGGCGGTGGGCTGGGCAGGGACTGGGGTGTGGTGCAGTGGGCGCACCTCGGCAGCTGGTCAGGAAGCAGGGTAGGACTCCCCGCAGGCTGCCAGCTGCCAGCACAGGCTCCCCCTTTGAAGTACTGCCATTTCAGCAGAGGCAGCAGACATTAAAAAAATAAAATATCATTTTGTGGCGCCTTTCTCATAGCATGGATTGGGGAAGCAATAGGTGTGCCCACGGACTTTTAGGAACTGAGTTTTAGGCCTAAATTTTCTAATTTCCACCATGGAAAAAATGGTCTTCCCAGTTTTTTAATCTGTGGCATCAGCTTGCTCACAGCTGCTGTTGAGCTCTGTTTGTAGAGCTGTGAGTCCCCACAGTGGCACTGCAAGCCAGGAGGGTTTTTTTCCTTCAGTTGAACTTTCTCTGGTGTAATTACATAACCTGTTTTCTCTTTTGTGTTTCTTATCAAAAATGTATGTACATATATATATATATAAACACTGCCTTTGCACCCAACAGTCAGAAGGGAATAATATTTTCTGTGTGTTGTTTACTTTTACACAGTTAGCAAAGCAGTGATCACATCTACGCTTTTAACTTTGCTAATGAAGCTATTATAATGTCAAATAAAATGTCACCGTGACTATGCCTAATTAGCATTACAAATTCGGTTGAAGAGATAAATGACCAGATCCTTCAGGGTGCAAGTCAGCCCAGCTCCAGGCACTTGTGCTCACAAGATTTACAAGGGTGGTTCTGCAGAGGGATGAAATAGAGGCCTGGAAAATGCTGCATTAATGAAATGCAAACCATGTTTCAGCTGTTAAATGAACCTGCTCTCTCAGGTGTCCCAGGCAATGGAAGAAACCTATGAAAACTGCTCTGGTTGGGATACCAAAAGCAAATCAGTTGTTACGGTCTCTGCTGATGGGCAGGAGAAGAGACACATCAGACCGTGTAAAGCTTAATATTCCATGAATGGCTTGGTCCAGAGCCTGCTGAAAGTCAGTGGAAAGACTGTCGGCATCTGATCCGAAGGCAGTTAGTCAGAAATTAAGGATTCGAGGCCTGTTCTTTACCGAGTCAACACTGAAGTCAGGTGGTCATGGCTGGTTTATAAAACAGGAGCTAGTGACGTCCAGTGTAAAAATGAAGCACTCGTGGACATAGAAGATGTTTCTGCTAGTGACACTATGTAAACATATTACTAAAAGTAGGTAACAGTTAGCATTATTCAAATAAGGTTTAATTGTCTGTGTAGTTTGAAGAAAAACTGATGCAGATAATATCATCTTCAATGGCAGCTTAAAGTGAAATGTAAAGAAATTTAAACTGAATTTCCATATGAGCTTTAATTGTCATTTTAACTCAAATAGTCAAACTCTACTAATTTCAAAGTGAGGTAGAGAAGGAGTTTGCCTGAGAACTTTAATAAGGGTGGAGTACAGTTCAATACACAGATGAAATCTCATAAATCTCTGTTCCATGATTACTACAAAGTTATGCACATCTAAATTATCATTTCAGTTGTCAGAAACCTTTGCTATGAAATGACACTGTCTCATCAACTACTACTGAATGATTTAATAAATAATTTGTAGAAGTTCCTCATTAAAAAGCAGTAATTGTTGAGTTTAAAGAAAGGCAAATCAATAAAAATATGTAAAAACATTAAGAACACTGTAATATCAGAGGCTGTCTACTGAAATGTGTCTTTTGTGTATTTTTTTTCAACTGCAACCTACATACAAATGGAAAATAAACCTTTCAAAATACAATTAGGAAGGCATTAAATCCAAACATCTGCAAAGGAGCATTCCCTTCCCTCAGTCCCAGCACAAAGGGAACACTGATTTACTCTTCCTCCCCAGCACCTACAGGGGTGTTCTCATGGTGTGCAGAGAATTAGCTGAAACCAAAGCAGAAGTAATTCCTGGTGACTAAATTTTATGTATGCCGTTTTATCAGAAAAATTCTGAAGACAAGTTTGCAGCCTCAGTACTCCTAACAGGGAAAAGAGACTCTGTTTGCTGCTTTTTCAGGGCTGAATGTTTCTCTTTCAACCACCTTAGCAGGGAACTTAGCAGCTAATAAATCACAGTGATGATAAATGTCAGTGCATCTGTGGGCTCCTGAAGGTGATGGCTGAAGCACAGATGGTCTCACACCAAGGAGCACTTTCACGTGCACGCTCAGTCCAAGCCAGGTTATCCCAAATAACACCTCTGTTCAGGGAGGAGCAGTGTCTCAGCACTGTTGGACCACACCGACACATCCAGGTGTGCTGCACATAAGACAGGGATCAGTGCTGGAGCTCCTGAGGACTAATCCTGTGGGTGCAGTTCTGTAGGAGAGTCCAGCCCTGCACCTGAGAACTCCCAGTCAGATGGAAACTGCCTTCACCTGCATTGCTGAGTAAAATATGTCCATTTATCTGGCCCCGAGGCAGAGTTTCGCCTCCTCTGGCCTCTGGGTACTTGGTGCTGTGCTTGCTCTGGGCCCAGGGTAATGTCCAGTGATCCTTGGGTATGGATATTCATCAGTTCAGAGTGTTTTAATACAGGAAGAACGGTGCTGTAGAGGAGCAGAAGCAGTCTTGCACTTGTGAAACTGCACGTGTGCACTGGGTTTGGCATGAGGACAGAGAGGTCTTCAAATACCTAAACCTGCTGGGTGAGGTGGAGAGCCAGTGCTCACACAGTCTTATCCCTACTGGGATACTCCTGGATACTCCTACTCCCCAGATGTGCTGGGACCCTGACAGCCAGTGCAGGGTATGAGAGAGCTTATTGTCAGGTGCCAAAATGAGTCCCAGGACAAGGTAAGCTGTAATAAAGTTCCAGTTTGTGTTTTGTTTCCTGGGCTGTTTTATTCAGCAGTGTGGGCACAGCTGTTACTTCAAACGTCTGTCACTCTCTGGTTGTTTTTCTGCATCCAGTAGATTTCTTTTGTTGATCCGTGAGCCTATCCCATAGTAGCCATAGCGCTGTGCTTGTGATGTTTTCCTTCTGAAATACTGAAGGCGTTTGCTCCTCCTTGCACTGGAATGGTCAGGTTGTGTGCTGTCCTTTGTATGCGCACTGTGTATACTGAACAGCTCATTTCTTCGCACTCACATTAGCTCAAATTAACTAAAGCTTGCAGGGTGTTGCTCGTGGGAGGTAGATCATTGTGTAAAAAATATCTGTACTTCTCCTTCATCTTGGACAAAGAGGATGAGGCAAATCCTTTCTACTCCCATCTATTTGCAGCGAGAGACAAACTGGAGTTAATTTACCAGATTACTTCATAACCTCAGAAAAAAAGTTTGTTGTGATTCAGTTTGCAGGGACTAGTTTATTCAAACCAGCTTCCCAAACCCACTGTGCACAGTGGTTTATTCCCCTCCTGAAGTAACAATATTTTTTAATTAGTAGGCAATGTTTTCTAGCACAGAACTCAGAGACTCTGCACGAGTTAGCTCCTTGTGCACTGAGTAACTTGTCCTTTATCAAAGAGTCATCCCTCTTGTGTCTTGCTGGCAGTACATGATGTGCATCGATTGTGGACAGTGATCCGTTTAATTAGCTTGTTCTTGTGGCTGGGTCAAAAAAAAAAAAAAAAAGGGCCACAGGTACCAAGCCCAAGAGATAACAAAAAGAAATCAGAACATCTTTAATTACAGTATTCTTTTCATCAAGTTCTGAATTTAAACTATGGATGATGAGTTCATGTAACCACAAATTAACACAGTGAGGTCTTGCTGCTTATAAAGGGTGCCAAGCTCTTCAGGGTTTGGGGGGCATTTTTGTCATTTCACCCTTTACATCTGTGTTGGAGAGCCCAGAGTTTTATTTAGTAAATTTAGTGTAAATTGACCAATTATCATATTATTCCGAATTCAGAATGACATTTCTAAGATCCATACAAACTGGAGCCTATTATTAGCAGTAAAGTACTTTTTAAACCAAAATGACATTTTATATCAACTTTGAAAAGGTTTGGTCCCTCACATAACACACATTTACTGCTGAGGATGTAAGAGAAGGGTGAACAGGCTTAAAGTGTTTAGTAATGAAATGGATAGAAAGATAAAATCTGGGTACCTGTGTAGGGTAAGATACAGTTTCTGACATGAAGTCACAAGGAAGATCTCACAGACCAAAAGATGCATTGGAACAGACATGACAGTTTTTGGACAGTGTCATGGCTGGAATAGAGTGCCAGTGCAAAGTGGTGTAATTTCTTTAGGAAAGCTACAATGAAGATTGACAAGTTCTCAATTAAAATCAAAAGTTGGAGTAGAATGTAATATCCTAGCTGAAAGTCTGGTAGAAACATTTTTGTAGAGCAGAGAATTATTTCATAGCAAAATGCCAGAAATTGCCTGGATTCTTTAACTTCTTGCCTTTCTTATTAAAACTCTAAGTGAAAATTTATTTTTGGGACCAGGGAAAGGAGAGGAATGAGAGTAAGGGAGAAGAACGTTCAAATAATAAGAGTTGCTCACCTTAAGAGAACAAAGGAGCTAGCATCAAATCCTTCCTCCTTTTTTGGAAAAGATAAAGCCAAGGGCAACGGTGTTGGGAAACATAATGGGTCAAGTTCTGTAATAATATCAATGACATGGAAAAAATGAGTATGGAATGCTTATTTATCAAATCATTTCCAGCTCAGAAGTCACAGTCTGTGTATCTTAGCCTCCTGTGCATTCAGTAACTTGTCCTGTTTTGTTGGCAGTACATGATGTGCCTTGATTGTAGACTGTGATCCATTTCATAAGGTTACTCACATGTCTGTGAAAAATCCCCCAACCACACACGCAAAAAAAAAGAGCTATAATAAAAAGGACTGAGGGGTTTTCTTTATTTTTTTCTTATTGTTTACCAAAGAGCTTTTCAGCATCCATTTGTAAATGCGTCTGGCTGAACTCAAGCAGTAAGGAAATACCTTCTCATATCCCTGTTAGGGGAGCAGGGCAATCTTTGCTTGATAATGCTTAGAAATCCAAAAGGACAAATGGGTAGAAAGAAAAACATATTCTCAGAAACAGGCTCATTAATGACTGCTGCAGTTGAGTCAAGCTAGCAGAGGAAGCCCATTAATCACAGTCCATTTAAGCTGGGTGGGTATAAATTTTCCTGTTGCTCACACAGTTCTATTGATTGGCAGGTGGTTACTTTGAACTAAAGGAGTGTATAAAAATTAATCAGAGTCATTAGCTTGTGTCCAGTATATTTCTGATCATTGTCTTTCGTATTTTTTAACCACAGAACCCCCTCCACCTGCAGATGAGTTTAGAAAACTCACTGAGTTCTGATGCTGATGTCACTTTCTCGATCCTCGCAATGAACAACTGGTACAATTTCAGCCTGATGCTGTGCCAGGAGGAGTGGAACATCACAGATTTTCTCTTCCTCACACAACAGAGCTCCAAGTTCCACCTGGGGTCCATTATAAACATCACAGCAAACCTCACTTCAACCAGTGACCTCCTGAACTACTTGCAGTATTACCTGGAGAGCATCAAAGACACGACGTCGACCATGGTGATGTTTGGGTGCGACATGGAGAAGACACGGAGGATTTTTGAGATAACCACGCAGTTTGGTGTGATGCCTCCAGAGCTGCACTGGATTATTGGGGATTCACAGAATGTGGAAGAGCTGAGGACAGAAGGTTTGCCCCTCGGTCTCATCGCTCACGGCAAGACAACTCAGTCGGTCTTCGAGCATTACGTGCAGGATGCCATGGAGCTGGTGGCCAGGGCTGTAGCAGCAGCCACCATGATCCAGCCTGAATTAGCTCTCATTCCAAGTACAATGAACTGCATGGACACGGATGAAAGGAATATCACTTCAGGCCAGTATTTGTCAAAGTAAGTTTTACCTTTTTTTATTTTTTCTCCTCGGGTGATATTTGCTGTATTGCAAGCAAAATACTCTTCTTCCCCTTCCAACAATCTCTGGGGGTTAGCTATTGTGCTGCTAACCCTCCCTCACAAACACGTTTGTTTCGGTATTTCATCCTGCTTCTGTACTTCTGGTAAATAATTATACTTCAGATAATGAAATTTTAACTTTGCCACAGTGGGAGAGTAAGCCAGAACTCAGAGATTCCGGTAGAAGAAGACACTGTTCCACAGAAGTAGAGATCACATAGTAAACACAGGCTAGGTTACAGACTGTGCCCTGAAACATGTATTTATATTTGTTCACATGAGATGGGCTACTGTCTAATTCTCTGAGATTTTGAGGTACCCGAGAATGTACAAAATACAGAATATTTGCACTGTCAAAGCCCTCAGACAATATAAAGATGTGTTGTAGCCCTTGCTAGTATGCTTCCATGGAAAAGAAAGGAAAAAGATGCACCTTCATCTCCTCAGAGGGCTTCTTCTGGTGAGAGCACTGAAAAGTACAAAGTGCTCTCTCTGCTGCATGTCACTATATAGAAGTCATTCCCAAAACTTGGGAACTTGGGTGTTCATGTCTAGAAATACTACAGTTTTTAACATATGAGTGGAAAACATGCATGGTTCTTTTTGAAAACACGCAAGAATGTCTTGGCTAACTACGTGAATTCATCACTTAATTTACATCCAGCAACTGTTGCATGTTTCCCCCCCCGTTACATCTGGTTTTCAACTTAAAGATTGTGTTGCATGGAATTAGGATAAAAGGTCTTGAGGCTTTTTGTATTTGGCACTTTTTGAAAAACATAATTTTTCTCAGATATGTCTGCACAGTAATAATATTAACAGCACTGCTCGAAACACAAACATTTGAGACCCCAGCATTTCCTTAGTCCACTCATCCATTCAGAGTCAAAAACTCTCTGTTTCCAAGAGTGAAACAAGGCTTGGGAAATAAACACTGGACTGACTCTCAATACCCCCAGTGACCTGTGATGTTTATTTTGTCTCATTATTCTGGATATTTTAACTAGATCATACCTGAAAAGTAAAACTCAGCAGGAGGCTTCTTAAAGTAACAAGAAGACAGCGGTTTTATGAACAGGCTTTTTGAGGTTTGAAGAAGGGATAAAGAAAAAGGAAAACCAAACAAAAAACCCCACTTAAATGTATTCATGAAAAATAATTCTTCATTGTTGCTCTCTACAGAGAACCATTAGCTTTTGTTATATTTTGGGAGACAATATGCAATTTTACATCTGTGAAATTTCTTTTCCCTTCGTATTGGTAAAGGCATTGTGGAAATGAAAGACAGGATCGTGTGCTTAGCCTTGTTTTTTTCCTCTATACATTGGCTTGTGAACGCTATTAAAGGGAAAATGACAGGTTAGAGAAACCCTTGTCCTAAATCAGCGCAGCTGTTTCTGCAGTGTATGAGCGGGACAGGTACCTGACGGCCACAATTGATGGGTTTGCGTCAGCAGCGTAACTATTAGCTCTGAGCCGTGCCATTAATTTCTCAGGTGTGACACACTGATGAGTGGCTTCACTGTGACCAACCTGGCCGATCTCACCAGGGCTTTTAGGCGTTTTTAGCCTCCAAAGATGAAACTTTTGTCTGGTGCTTAACTGCATTTTACTAATGAGTGTGTTTTTGTGTCTGAATGGACCCATCTGTCTTGTTGTGAAGCCTTGGAGCTGCCGTGGGTGGGGGTGGAGAAGGGGATGGAGAAGGGGGTGATGGAGAAGGAGCAGTGCACAGACCTCCACCTCCCCTCTCTGCAAAGACTGGATGAGCAGCAGCCCCACTCGCTGGCACGGCCAGAGCTTCTGCTGCCAGCACTGATCTCATACCTTGGCTGTGCAGACATTTAAGTGCACCCAGGAGCAGAATAATGAGCTAGTGCATGGCAGAGCATGCTTGTATCTGTGTGGATATGGCTATAGATGTACAACCCCTGAGGATTATACTGTTGTAAGTCACTGTCCATCATTCCTCCTACAATGAGATTGATTCCCTCATCTATTCTTGCCTGCTCATGAGAGCATCCTTGTTGATGGAACAAGGCATTAAAATTTCAAAGCCTCATCTTTTCTTATGGCTTTAATTAGTCTTACAGCTTTAGCTCAGCTTCTTGGGTAATTTCATCAGCCTGCTACTTCATAGATCCATAAAATCACAGAATGCTTTGGGCTGGAAGGGACCTTAAACATCACCTCATTCCAACCCCTGCCATGGGCAGGGACACCTTCCGCTATCCCAGGTTGCTTCCAGCCCTGTCCAACCTGGCCTTGGACACTTCCAGGGATGGGGTACCCACAGCTTCTCTGGGCAACCTGTTCCAGGGCCTCACCCACCCTCACAGGCAACAATTTATTCCCAGTACCCCATCTAACCCTGCCCTCTGGCATTTTGAAGCCATTCCCTCTTGTCCAGTCAGTAAGAAGTCCCTCTCCAGCTCTGTAGGAGCTACAGGCTAGCTAGGCTACCACAAGGTCTCCCCAGAACCTTCTCTTTTTCCTTGCCAATTCTAGTTCTTGCCTCCAGTAAGCTTCCCAAAAAGAGATGTGGAATGACCTAACCATCAAGCTTGAGAGAAAACAAAATATTTTCATTAAATCATTCTTAAATATACTACAAGGATACCACTACTGAAGAGTGATAGTACTGCTAAAGATCTAAGGAGCAGTTCTTGCAACAAAGCACATGAGAAACAAATAAAGCTGAAATGAGCAAATGACACACTTTGGACTCATTGTTCAAACTGAAGTGACTCTGATAAAGCTTTGGTGTGGTTATCACAGATTGTCAGTGTGAGCGTCAGCTCCCAGATATTGACACAGCATCAAGAAAATTCGTTCAGCTGTCAGACTTGAGGATCTGGCCCCTCACCTCCTGAAACTTGTGCAGGCTGTCTTTCCATACAGATCTGTCTGTAGCCCTTCTGAAACAGCGCCGCTCAGACACTGCCAGCGTGTCTGTGCAATACCCAGCACTTGTAATTCCCAAAGATTCACACTGGAGATTTCTAGCTTAGGAAGTGTAGTCACAGCCTCTTATCTGTTTCCTAAAGTTATCGAGTAAAGGAGTTTTCACTTGAAGTCCCTGGCACGAGTTTCACTGCTGCTGCTCACAGTGCATGCAAATGCTCAGCAGCTGCAGATGCTTGCGTATAAAGCAAAGTGTTGTTAAAATGCTTCTCCAGCATGGTTCCCATCGTTTATTTTGATTCATGTTCTGTCACTACAAAAAATACAGAACATGCAAATCAGCTGCAAAGGTAAGCCACTAACTCGAGGAGGAGGTGAAGCCGTACATTTAAATGCTGCTAAATCTCTCTCAGGTACCCGCTCCTAACACAACCACAGGACAGGTACAGAGGGCTTGTTCTGCCCTCCTGGGCGTGCTTATTTCTACTGTGTGAGTCAGGGAACACCGTACATTAATTCCACTGGTCTCATTCTGCCTCCAGAAAATGAATCTAATGCATTATTCCATAGCTTCGGTTACTCCCAAAGCACCTGCTTTACAGCATTCTCATGCCTGGGTTGTGCTGTGTTAGCAACATGGGGCCAAATTCACAAGAATTTTGCAAGCTTATTCCACCTGGGGACTTGTCTCCCTCAGTTCTGGCATCTTTGTGAACTGCAAACAGTCTTTTGCGCACAACTCCTGAAAGAATCTTTTGTGCAGGCCCATCTGCACATGTGGAATGGCTTTGCTGTTGCTGTCACAGTGATGGCTTTGGCCTGGACGCCCAGCAAGGCTTGTAAAGCAGTTGCACAACTTTTTACAGAGACTGAGGGAGATAAAAGTAAGAGGGAGATAAAACCCAAACAAGTTTATGGGCACATAAACCTTCCTTTAGTGCTAAAGATTGCCTGCTCCCATAAACTTTGTCTTGATAGTGTTTACATACGCAAACAGGGAAGTTACACCGTCAGATAGGAAGCACGGGTTAGGAGGGAAGGAGTGGGCAAACAGTGGCAGATACCACTGATTAGTGGAGCTGTGGTGTCCTCTAGCACTGGATGAAATGGTAAAGGATTTAAAAAATGAAAACTACATTTATAGTTTATATACATTTAAATTTATAAACAACTCCCTGCCTTTTTAGGCGTGATTTCCAGACCCAGGCTAACACATGTACAGATCATCTGCTTCTGAGAGTATTGTCTGTATCATCTTTCTCCAAACTCAACCTACACAAAAGAGAAGAAACTCTTCTGAAACGAAGAACTGTGAAGCTGCCTCAGAGAAGGCTCACACACACAACCACACTCAAAACTAAAGCACGTACTTTCATAAATTTACCTTTGCAAAGGGCAAAAGTTGATAAAACCTTTGGGACTTAAACAGTCCAGAATTTTAACTGCTGAAACCCCATCAAGAATCATCAAAAGTCATCAAAACAAAGGGTAGAGACCAGACAGAAGTATGCAAGTGTACACACTTGTGATGGGTTTATCCTTTTCAAATCAATTTAAAGTAATTTTTTATCCTCTGTAACTATTGATGAACAGTTAACTCTACTTAAAAGTTTATGTCTTCCTTACTGAGGCTGGAATGACAGCCTTTACACTTCTTCCAACACTTACTTTCATCCAATTCTCAGGACTAATGTGAAGTACTATATTCTGCTACGACAGCTGAACAGTCTGTCTTCTGAATGCCTCTTACTGAAAAAAACTGCACATGACTTGCCCTGCACCGTATTAGCAGCAATTTAACTCAGTTGTTTTTAATGGAACCGCTGTGGTAAGGCCTGTGCAGCCCCTGCCAAGTGCAGAGCAGCTTTGCTGTTAGCAGCGCGCAGTTCAGCTGGTCATGGTACTCCCTCTGAAAAGGATTTTCTGCTTCAAACACTTAATTCCTGCTGAGTTCCCAGCTCCTTTATCCATGTCGTTTTTTAGCCTCTTTGATGATGGCTCGCCGGAAGCTGAATTCAACATGTAGGGAGGACAACTGCTAGCAAACACTGCCTTCCAACACAAAGGAGATACGCAGCCTTATTGTCAGTATCTGGAATATTAAAAGCCCAGAATTCTCGATGCAAAATGTGCAGTGCAAAGCTGCCACACTTCATGAGAGCTGCTTCAATGCTGGCTTTGCACTTTTAAGAACATTACTTTTGCACATTTTTTTTAAAAACTGCTTTTTCAGGTGTTTATTTTTGTAAGAATTAAAACTGACTGTCCCAGAGCAACCATCTTTCACTTTCTTCCCTTACTTTTTTCTGAAGTGTCTAACAGTGATTTACCAATGCCAAATTTGCATTTTTGAATCCAGATTGGTTCACTTGAGAGTGCTTGAAAGCTGTTGACAGCACTTCAGTAGCCCCTCTTATGTAAGCTAGATCTTACTGAGATTGTAGCATTTTTCTTGGAAGGAGATTTCATATATAATTTCCACTCTTCCACTTTCATATATATGTTTATCTAGGAAAGTGACAGCAGATCTGGTGAGTTCAGCTTAGAACTAACCTGTGTTTCATCAGTTTGTGAGGCAAAGGTAACTGAAAAAATCACTGTTCTCGTAGTCATTTTTTCTAGTAAGTAAAAAATATATCTTTCCTGAGGAGTTTTCGTTTGCATTAGGTATGTGGGGGAGCATTCCCACGTAGTTTAGTTGTAAATTATGTGGCTGGTTCATTGTGCCATAGGATCTATGTGCTATTAATGGTCCAGTTGTTCAACAACTTTCCCATCTACTCTCTTCAACATAAATTCGTGGTTTAGCTGTCTGCTTCTGATTACCCTGCTTTCTGCCTCCAACAGGTTTTTAGCCAACACAACTTTCGATGGTCTCAGTGGCCGCATTAAGGTGAAGGGCTCCTCCATTGTCAGCTCAGAAAATAACTTCTTCATCTGGAATCTGCAGCATGACCCTGTTGGGAACCCAATGTGGACGCGCCTGGGGAGCTGGCAAGAAGGGAAGATCATCATGGACTATGGGATATGGCCAGAACAGGCACAGAGACATAAAAGTCACATGCAACACCCCACCCGGCTGCACCTGAGGGTGGTGACTCTGATTGAGCATCCCTTCGTCTTCACAAGGGATGTAGATGATGAAGGTCTTTGCCCAGCAGGGCAGCTGTGCCTGGACCCGCTGACCAATGATTCAGGTGTGCTGGACAACCTGTTTGAAACCCTCCAAGGGGGCAATGACACCGTTCCCATTGAGCTGAAGAAGTGCTGCTATGGCTACTGCATTGACCTGCTGGAGAAGCTGGCTGAGGACATGAATTTTGATTTTGACTTGTACATTGTTGGGGATGGAAAATACGGTGCCTGGAAGAACGGCCACTGGACAGGGCTGGTGGGAGACCTTCTTGCTGGTACAGCTCACATGGCAGTGACATCATTCAGCATCAACACTGCCCGAAGCCAAGTGATTGATTTCACAAGCCCTTTCTTTTCCACCAGCCTGGGGATCCTGGTGAGGACCAAAGACACTGCAGCTCCTATTGGAGCCTTTATGTGGCCACTTCACTGGACTATGTGGCTGGGGATATTTGTTGCTCTTCACATCACAGCTATATTCCTCACCTTGTATGAGTGGAAAAGTCCCTTTGGAATGACCCCTAAGGGAAGGAACAGGAACAAAGTCTTCTCTTTCTCCTCTGCCCTCAATGTCTGCTACTCGATCCTGTTTGGAAGAACAGCTGCTATCAAACCCCCAAAGTGCTGGACTGGAAGGTTTTTAATGAATCTCTGGGCTATTTTCTGCTTGTTTTGTCTGTCAACCTACACAGCCAACCTAGCTGCTGTCATGGTGGGAGAGAAGATCTATGAAGAACTTTCTGGAATACATGACCCAAAGGTAAAATGTGTCTTTTGTTACTTACTCAGCCTTTTCTTCTTTCCACTCAAAATTCACTGCTGCGTAATTTATGGTTTCTAACAAAATCGGTAACTACAGTTAGTTACCACCTGGTGGCATTTTGGGAGGAAAGTTCAGTGAGAGAGGACCTTTAAACACCTCTAGGAGCGTAGGGGGAAGGATTTCAAGGATTGAAGGTGAGGAAAAAGGTGAAGTATTCTGGTGTTGTCCACTGCAGAGAAGAAAAGTGGCTTCTACGTGCAGATTAAGGGTTTGAGTTCAGTTCTGAGTTCCCTTTGATTGGAGTTGTTTAAATCAGTTGGATGATTCAGATCATCCTGAGATCTACTCAAACAAAACAGCTGCACACACCAAGACAGAACCATTGATCCTCTCTAGGTAGGATTTTCTTAGCATTTCACTGGTCATAATGCTGCTGGCAAAGGCATTGCTGGCAAAATTCCCCATGGATGCTAAATGAAACGTATCAGAACTGAAATATTTTGAAAAATCCTGCCTTATGCTTTAAAACAGTGGAATTCACTTTACAAGGAGTCAGGCATTGCAGTGTTGTTTCTGCTGGGGAGCCGTCATGGGAGGAGATGAGCAGTGTTGTAGACAACCCATCTGCAAAGAGCTCGGACTTCCCAGAACTCACTCCACCTGCTCTCTCCCCCTTCCCAAGGGGTCTTCAGCTGGAATTTGAGTCCAGTCCTTTTACAAGACTGCTCTTAATTTATTTGCCACTAAGTAGTGTTCAGGAGAGCAAGGGGCAGAATGGCTTGTGGAGAGAGCAGATGGCAGCGGGTGACACCAGAGCATCCTCTGCACCTGACAGTCAATCCAGGGGACACAGTGGCACCTGCAGATTTCCCTTGCTCGTGTGGCACTTTGTGCAGTGAAGGTGTGATTGTGTTACCCACAGTTTTGTGCTCGTGACCTAACTGCTGGTACAGAAACCATTCCCCGTGTGTTTGTCTCGGGGGGCTGAGCTGATGGATTATTGTGCCACCGTAAAAAAAGTAATTCTAGTAACGCGAGAACGGGGCATACATCTTGCTTTTTGTAAACTGTGTGGATAAATGGTACATACGTCCCTCCAGACAGCAAAGGCCCAGCTCCATCTGTTACATTACTGAAACCTTGCAGGCAGGCTAATGACCATTCGGTTTTGACTTTGTGAGTGCAGTGCCTGACTCACTCCCTGCAATGTTAACTAGGTGGTTTCTATCAAAAATGTTTTAAACAAAGAACAACAATTTCTGTGGCTGACCCGAGGTGCTCTAAAATTGATTTATGGTTTAAAGCAAATTGCTTCTAATAATCTGCCATTCCCCTTCCAGCAAAAAATATCATAAATATTACATGAATATATTCATCAATATAAGGCACAAAAGTCCAGGAATCAGTATGTATATTTTCTTCAAAGCACTCTGAAGAAGCAGGTGAGAGCTTTCAGCTGAATTTCCCCAGCTCCAGGGATATCTCTGTTACATTGTTGTACAAAGCCACAACGTTGGTTTGAAAATGAGGTTAGTCCTCTACTCGTTGCACGGGCATCTCCTCATCCACCAAATCAAATCACATCAGATTACATCCTCTTTTTCAGCATTATTATTGTGAGCACATGTGGAGTTTTTAAAACAGGTATTGGGAAATTCCTGTAGCTCCAAGGAAATTAAATTATTCTAAAGCTGTGCTGTTAAAGCTTAGTGCAGAACATTGAAGCATGTCAGGTGCTGCAAACACAGGTCTGGGGCCAGAACAGAAACACTGCTGACTCCTGGTTAGTAACCTCAGTGATTCCTTTAAATCAGTGGGATTACTGACCTTTCCTAGAAAAGCACTTCCCTGCTTCATGGAATAAATCTAAGCTTCTGAGTAGTTACCAGTTCCCACTGTGGGAATAAGACAACATAGATTTTAGGGAAGAAGACTGCCTGCCATTACATGAGCTACAGAATAGTTCTGTGTATTTCATTCATGTGTTTGCCTCCAAAGTCTTAGTCTGAAAGAGTAGTTGTAATAGAAAATGCACTGTTTTAACCTTTTTTTCACACAAAGCTTGAGCTGATTCTATTCAAAGTTCTCTCTAAGAGTTAAAGCTTAGGTTTAGGAAATGTTTGGGGCACAACAGTCACAGAATTACAGGCACCACATTTTAGTTAGTTACTTTAAGCATTTTTTATGTGATTAAAAGATTTTATGCTTGGGTTTTTCTTCCCAGATATGTTTACCTCTTTCTTTTCAGTGGTTGAGTCTCATTTCAAAAAGAAGGCAGCAGGAGGGAAAAATAACCTTTTTAATTTAAGTATACTTCTAAACATTCTTCTGCTGCTTTCAGTATGCATGTGCCCTTTGTACTGTGCTTTTGAAATTTATTTAAAAAACAAAGCCCAAAATAGAGGAGCAGACTTCTTGAGGTGATGTAAGGCATGTTATTTTTTTCAGGCTGTCAGCCATAAATGGCAAAATCCCATCTGAGGTTGTGAACAGTCAGGAAGGACAGAATTAGAGCTATCTCAGTTGGACCTTTAAACGCACTAATGATATAGAAGAGAATATAGAAATATCATCAAGCTGCTGAAAGGAGGAGCAGCCAGCGAGACAGGAACCAGAGAAGAAGGCAAGCAATGAAAGGAAGGAGGATTCATTTACTGGAATGTGTCTTGAATTTGGGGAACTTGCTATGTATTTTCTGTGTAAGAATCTTAACCAGGGTAAGTCACTGAAGCCACACTCCTGCAGTGCCCATCAAAGGTTGCTGCCCACTTTCCTAGGTCCCATTTCAGGTGACCTTTTACAACAGGAGCCAGGAGGTTGTAGAGACATTGAAGCAATGTCCTGCCACCTTAAAATCTAATTCTTCTAAGAAAATGGGCAGTTTTGGGCAACAGGTGCCCCCTTCCCCCTCATTTTCTAACTGCACAGGTTTCAGGCATCATCTCTTGCCAGTGGAAACTGGCAAATACAGCTTTTGCATCCACTGGAACATGGTCAGCCTCCTGTCTGAGGACAAGGGGGATAGCTACAACATGAATGTTCTGGCTGCCCAGATGGAACATTCATCCGTGTCCTGAATCCCTCTTAAGAAGCTCTCTGCAGTACGTGGCAAAGAAAATTAAAAGTGTTCCTGCAGATGGAGGAAATAGAGGAAAAACATTGTATTTGAATAATTTCATCTACTTTTATCCCTTCCCTCTGTGTCTGAATCACAGAGGCTTACTTGAGTTTTTCTTCTAATGTCACCTTTTAGAATGCACAAAACTATTATAATATTATTCTTAGTCAGAGTGCCTGGCAGACCAGGTGCTCAACCAGAGCTGAGTTCTTTCTGAGGTTCAGTTATTCCTCCTCCAGGCATGCAGACCAGCAGCCTGCCTTGGGGCTGATCTGATCACAGAATCACGGAATGGTTTGGGTTGGAAGAGACATTAAAAATCACCTTGTTCCACCCCGCTGCCACGGGCTGGGACACCCTCCACCAGGTTGCTCAGTTATATATAATCTGCTCTTTGGTACAGCCACTCATAAGTCTTAGAAAGAAAACTTTTTACTCTGCCAAACAACTCGTGGCAAGTGATTCTGCAGGATCTCCCCAGATCTGGAGTGGGGGTTTTTAGTGGCAAAGGGGACCTGAACGAGAGATTTGGCTTTCAGGTTTTTCATGCAAGAACACATATTGGAGATGCACCATGAAGATGCACACCATGAGTGTGTTGGGTAGTTCAGGTCATTTGAGGCAAAAGAATTCCGGAAGCCCATAGGGCAGAAGAAATATTTCAGACATGCCAAGATGGAAGCAGACAGCAGCAAGAGAGGAGCTGGACAGATTTTCCATAAGGTAGTCCAACGCCTGGCCTTTCTTTCTGCAAAAAGAGTTGTTCTTTCAACAACTTAATGAGCTTTTTGGGTGCTATCCAACCATTTTGACTTTTGTGGCAGCTGTCAGCTTTCCTTTCCAATCTTTAGCACACACTTGAGTAGCCATGCCTGTTCATTCATTCTGGTTATGTTTTCACTTCTCTGCACCACTTTACCTTCAAAAACACCCCTTGACAGTGGCAAAGTTCCTTTCCACCTTATATTTTGGCATAAAATATTGAACCTAGTTAGCTTCATTTAACAAAAAAAGGGCTACTCCTGTGGATCCCATCACCGACAATTTCACTGCATTGTCTCTCCTTACTTTACATGCCTGCAGTGAAGATATAAGATATTATTTACTCAGTCTATTATACTTTTACAGTTACAGTTTGTACAGGTAGGCTGCTGTTAAGGCACTGGCTCCAGGACAAGATCACCTAAACCATTCCCTGGAAGTGCCTTCTTCTCTCTACTGTGAATGATTGTATTTCAAAATACACACCAAAAAATATGTGCCCCAAGGAATACACTGCAGACATCTACAGCTATTCTGGCAAGTTCCACCTAGCAAGTCCTTTCAACAGCCTTGGTGTGCAATGAGATTAGTCCTCAGAAATCTCTGATCTTCTCCTAATTCAGTGTCTGAAGACTTGCTCTTATGAGCTGCCCACCTTTTTATTACAAAACTAAGCACTTTGGGTGATCCAGGCGAGGCATTCGTGAGGTTTTGTAACTCAGGAATTCGGAATGAACAACCACCCAGAGATCTGTATCTAGACACACAAAATGCGAGGCTGCAAGCTCTCATTTCTGATTTATGAGCATCTCAGTTAATTTAGAGGCCTTATGGCCCTGATTATATCAGTTGAATACTTCGTGTTACTTTTATTAAAACTGTCCAGAAATACAGCTGGCAAGTAACTGCAGATGAGCTTTAGCAACACCAAATCACAGAAAAAGAAAGATCAAGCCATTCTATAGGCCTTTTTCATCATTAAAGGCATGATTCAAATACTCCTGCTTTTAATGATATTTTCCATTGAGTTCAGCAATTTTTAGAGTGAGGCCATAAATGTTGTGTGTTTATTGATAAATTTTCTTCCTGAAAAAGGAATTTTTGTAGGAATTACACTAAAGGAAATTACTGCTGTGGTCTTTCACTGCAGCAGTCTGAGATGAATCATTATAAGGGGTGCCACTGGAACTGCTATGTGTTAAATAGATAATGAAGTAGCATTTATTTAAATATTAAATGCATTAAATTGTATAGCAAAAAATCAAGTTACCAACTCAGTGGAGTTTAAAGAAATCTTACTGCTGCCATGGGGTTTATTATTTGTACAGGACTGCAGGGTTCTTTTTACAATTAAAAGAAAAAACTACAGAGCCTTTGTTTCTGTGAAGGAAGTTACTGGGCACAGGAAGGTCATGATTGGCAACATGATCACAGCCTGCTAATTAATACATGGTGCCTTTCTGAGTATTAATGAGTCAGTGAAGAATTTGAACTCAAGAGGACTTTCAGTGTCACAGAGAGCAAAGTGAAAAACTCTCAGACAAAGACAAAATTGAGTATCAAGCTCCAGCCAGAATAAAGAATTGCAAAACTGTCTCGTACAGGAATGAAAGGCACCTGCAATTTATGGAGGTGAAATCTTGGCTTCTTTAGCTTCCCTATGCAATTTATGTTGGTGAACGCTTGCCTTGTTCAGCTTCCCCATCACTTCATTAAAGATTTCTTGTTAAAGTTACAGCTTTGGAGGTTCAGAATCTGTCCAGCTCAGATCTGCATTGTTCTGATACCCATTTTATCAGACAATGCACTGCAGTGTTCTGCAAATCAGGTTTCCTTCCCCAATGAAACGTGCTTCTTTATGCCTTCTTGCCAACATTTATCTTTTTGTTATCTTTGCATATTAACCCTTACTGCTTAAGGTGTTCAGCTACACACCATGTCTCACTCTGCCACTGACTGCCCTGGCCACTCTTCACCTCACCTTGTTGTTTGATCCAAAGAATTTAGGGGTAGGTGTGGAAGAGAGGAAGTCCTACTGTCTTCATTCCGAGTGGTGCAGGTTATGAAGGTTGTTCTTCAAGCACCAGAAGGAATTAATGTATTTTAGCATTTTCCCATGTGTATGGACATAATTTTCTTACTCTCAAGCTGCACATACCTAAGTACTAAATGTCATGGCATTTTTTAAAAGAAGGAGTGTGAGCCCATCACCAGAAATAGCAACTGCATCGTAGGTGGGGTTCAGACCCTTGCAAGAAATAATGCAAGTGGAGAATTACAACAAGAAGTTACTGAAGTAACTGGTGAAGAGTGGCAGAGAACAGTGAAGATGCATAAGCTGATATTACCACCTGGCAGGTGGAAGGTCATCACATAGCTGACTTAGCAGCATGGAGGATGTTTATTATTGTTCACAAAAGTCACAGCAATTGTGATCTAGAGAGATCAGAATGCTACTCTGGCTCACCTTCCTGGAAGCAGAAGTCCTGCACTGATCCACTAGGTTTCAGGGATGACAAGGGTCCCAGCCCTCTGGAAGAAATTGTGGTTTTCACTGAGTGCATTAAGATTTGACTGAACACCAGGTAAAATCAAATATTAATGTCTATATTTCACTGTGCAAGAGGCTGGAGTGTCCAAGTGTGGCCGCAATTTTTCATTTACACTTCATGCTTAACACATTCCTCACTGATTCCAAGAAGGAAAAATCCCTTTCTGTTCCCGTGTTGGATCTGTCAGTAACACAGGACTCCTTGAGATTTACCTTCATTTGATGCTCTTGAATGCAAAGCGAATAGCAAATAATGTGTTGAAGAAATCAGGGCTGTGCAGGTAGACAGTTCCACCACCTACAGCTGGAAACCTCTTCATCCTGGTGACTAATGACCCCTTTACAACACAAACCCATTGTTTGCTCCTTTCCTGGAAAGCACAGAGCACCATTCCTGCCTTACAGGTTTAGGCAGAGGTTTATTTTCAGCCCTGGCACCCAGGGGAGAGTTGCCATTTGGCCAGGGGGTATGAGGACTGACCTTCAGCCAGCAACAGCTGGAGCAGAGGAAAGTTGTAAGACAAAGGATTTTAAAGATGATGGTTTTGAAGGTGGGAAAACTACCTACACTTCAAGCTGCTGCCACATGAGGTTTCCTCCTTGAGCCCTCAGAGGCTTGTAGAGATCTGTGATAGCTTTTCATCCAGAGATCCAAGACTCGGGATGGAAGTACGAGAGGGATTCTCTAGCCAGAAATCCTCTGTATCTCTTTGGTAGCTGAAACATGTTCTCAGCCACACAGCTCTCCTTCCCTTGCGTGTAATTTGAAAAGGATTTCACCTGCCTGACAGCAGCATTAGCCCTGTTTTACAGGGAGCAAGCAGAAGAACATGCTGGATGAAGTGATTCCATCTGGAGCATTTTTATGGCTGCTTTGTGCTGCTGAAGTGGAATTGGAAGCAGTGATCTATGGCCTTTTGGGAATTACATCCCTTCTTTTCCCTCAGTCTACCCATTTTTCTTACAATAACTTACACTTTCTACCTTACAGTTCTCAGCTTTCCTGGAATAAATCACAGCTCAAAGATCCCTCTGTCCAGAAAACTCTTAGAATGCTATTAAGAAACAGGGATAAACACACCTGCATGTTTGGAGTGCTCTTCTTACGGAGTTTTTTGCACTGCCCAGCAACTCAATCATCAGAGCAATCCTCAGAAATTAACCACAGACCTGAGTCCCCAGTCTCATCCCTGAGTTGAACAGCTTTTCCAACACACAACGGAGCAGAGCAGGTCTTGCATTTCATTGTTAGCGCTCACACAGGGACCATCAACACAAAGGTTCGTATTTTTGAGCAGAGACCCAAGTCACAGTTTCCTTTCACGTATTCCCTTGTTGCAGCGGAGAGAATAAACTGTCAGCAGTGGACTGTGCACTTGTGTCCAGGTTGAAGCTGCTCATTGACTTCAGTGCAGCTGTCAGGTTTTATGCCAGCTAATGACCTCGCTGAGCTGGATTCAAAGTGACAGAATTTTAAGAAAATCTGTCATTATCCTGGCAAGGAAAGAATCTCCTCCACTGACACTCTCTGCAACAGAGAAGCAAAAGCGTTGATTCAAATGTATTCTGCAAACACCCTCTCCTGGAGGCCCTGGGAACATCCCAGCTTCCGAAGCCTCAACACGTAGGACAGTTCCTGATCAAAACCTCCACTTCCAGAAGTTGAGCTGTGAATTTTCATCTGCTAAAATCTGAAATTCATGTGCTTCACTGTGAATAATTTTCTTTCATCTCCCTCTGCACCCCATAAATATTCACTAGTTAGTTTTTGAAAACTCTTCAGATAAGTAGGGAAAGCCCATGAATAGTTTTACATTGGTTTGTGGTTGGGATTTTTTTTATTACTATTATTTCATTTGTTTTGTTCATTTTCCCCTGAAACTTTTTTTTTAGCACTTCTAATGGCTTGTATTTTGTCACTGGGCTACAAGAAATCTGTTAGTGGATGGGAGACCACCTAAATATGGGTTACATGAGGCAAAGTAAAATTTTTATTGCTGTATGTGCCAGAAACAGAAGTGTCATTGTAAAACAGCAGATTTCTAAAACCACATCAGTTCTTCACCTGATGCTACCCTTCTCCAGTGATTAGTGACTGAAACTGAGCAGATTTGCAAGATTCTGCAGCAGTTCCCTGGCAGGAATCATGCTGGCAGTTCTGCTGATACACAAAGTGCCCATTAAACACTGCACTTGGTGTTGTACCAGGTAACCAGCACTGTTGTGGGAGTGAGCTACTAAAACCTTTTGCACCAATGTTTTTCCTCAGAGGTTGTTGTAAAAGTTAGGAAAGCATTTTCAGCTATGTTCCTCCTTTCTATACCCTATTTAAATTAAAAAGCACTATTAGAGGTGGTGGTAAAAGCTGAATCCACGTTAGCTCTGTCACTGCAGTGAGTGGTCACTGGTACTGCACTCAGCTACTGGATTGCCTTTTTCTCCTTTCCCTTAAAAAAAATAGTTCACAGAGTTGAATTTGGGCACTGAAGAGGCCAGCAGAATGAATGATGAAATGCATCCCATGAGCTGAGACCATGATTAGAAATGGAGTTCCCAAAGCATTTTTCCCCCAGTCCCATTCCAAGACGCACGGAATGGTTCTGAACCAGACTCGGTGAGGCAGCTGCTGCACCCCATCAATCAGGTTCTGGGAAGGCATTTCCTACATTTCCTGCTTATATCACCTCTTGTAGAAAATAGCCACAATTTCCCTTCCCAGCAGCTGCTCTGTTTAGATGTTCCTTGTCTTCTCACAGGTCCCAGCGAGCTCAAGCTCCATGGGATCAGAAGGCAGTATTGTATTGCCTGCTTTTTTAGAGCTAAGACCATAATTTTTCTGTACTAAACACCTGAGTTTCTTACTGCAAAAATCAGTGGCAACCGAATGTGATGCAAACCTCAAAATGATACTAAACAAAACCAGGGCATCAAGGGGGGAAAAGTCCTTGAGGCAAATAATTCGGCTTTGCAGCACTGAAAAGTCACAAAAAGCCAGAATCTGCTAGAAAGATCTCAAAACCCCAGAGTCCCACAGCCCCCAGTGTGCCAAGGTAACTGCTGGCAGCATCTCAAGCATTTTCAGTTTTAAATCCCAGCCTGCACAGGAGATTTCTAGGCCTGTTTCCTTTCAAGTTGGGATCTAGGTGTTCTCCCCAGCTGACAGCACTGAGTGCAATGGCAGTGCATTACATAAAATGAAATGTGCCAAGTTATGCAAAACCCCTGTCATTCAGGATTGTGTTTTCCTGTTTCTGCTGCTGTGGTTTCATCACATTGGTGTTTATCATGTTGGTATTTTCATGCATAATTGGCACCCCAAGCCATGGATGTATGCAGATGCCCAACTCGTCTCAACATCTTCCCAAATAAAACAAGTTCTCCACTTCCCACTCAGCAGATGTTTTAACAACAGCAGACAGAAACCAAGAAGATCTGGAAGTAAGGGGCCAAGTCAAAGGAACTGGTAGCTGCAGTGTTTGCTTTCAGCAGCAAGAAGCACAAACATCATTTGTCTGGGAGCACCATGTTATGCAAGGCACAGAAGACTCTGAGAAGTCCCAGAGCTTTTCCTGGCACTGTCAGAGAAGCTGGATGTACTGTAAAGCTCTTGAGTTTCTTTGAACACTACATGCCCTCCCTGTCTCAGGGCTAAAGTGACCCAACAACCATTTCACCTCCTCAGGGCTTGGCAGCATTCACATTTCCCCTTGTTTTCATACACAGTGTAAGAAAACATTGCCTCTTGTTTGTTTCCTTACCCATGGTCCATTTTCTTCAACAGTGAGACTCATTTTTGGAAAGACTGGGCACAGTCCATGTGTCCTGCAGTAAATACTGTCCTGAGAGGTCACAGGGATAGCAGTGTTCACAGGGACCCCAATTCCAGAAAGGATGCTTGCTTCCAAGGCTCTTTAGCCCTTCTCCTGTACCTTCATGCTCTACTTCCCAGCAGCACGTCCTAGTCCTCCCTCCCAAGATTGCTGCCTTCACAGAAGATGGGACATGCTCCTGAGCCATCCATCCCTGTCCTGTGCAGCAAGATCCTCTGGTCTTGGCATTCCACAGCCCTGACCCTGTGAAATCAAGCACTCAGTGCTCAGACCCCTCTGGCTCCATGTCCCACTCATCTCTTGAGTCTACCCCAAACACTAAACCAGGTCCAAATGGGATATCACCACGTGCATCATCACTACTTCATGTACAACAGCTTCCTCACAGTAGAGTGTGGAGGTGGTTCTAAAACTTTGGGGTGCACCTAAAGAATGGCCATTCATGGTATACCCCATTGCTTCAGGTAAAAAACTCAGTTCACTGATATGAAATCCATGATCTCCAGTATTTGAGATGCAAAAATGATACTGTTAGCTGCTGGAGCTGTCACTTTTTTTAGGAGAGCCACTAACCAGCAGCACTAAGTAGGTTTTTAACCCCTTTTAGCTTTTAACAAATAAAATATTAAAATACATTCGCAGTTAATAACTTTACACAGCTGCTCACTTGATATGTTCATACCCTTGTTGTTAGACTGTCCAAGCTGCTGCTGTTTCCCTGCTCAAGCTCACAGCCAGCTGCAGTTGGCTGTGATGGCCTTCCCAGATAACACTCAAAGGGCTGGTGGCTTGATAAACACTGATGGGTCTTCAGAAGAGAGATCTGGGAAAAATTCCTTCACCATAAAGGTTGTCAGGCATTGGAACAGGCTGCCCATGGAAGTGGTGAAGCCCATGGAAGTGGTGAAGTTGCCATCCCTGGAGGGGTTTAAAAGACATGCAGATGTGGCTCTTGGGGACATATTTTAGTGATGGGCTCAGCAGTGCTGGGTTAGTGGTTGGGGTCTGATCTTAAGAGTCTTTTAAGCCTTAAGATTCTGTGGTTCAATGATCTGACAGTTAAAGAAATTTAAATATCTTTATTTGAGATACTGCTATTTTGCAATATCTGTACCCATAACAATCTTAACATCTTGTTCAATTAATTGTCAAGCCCGGACTTCACCGTTGCCTCAAGGCCTCCCTCCAGGTCTAAACAAACCTTGTTCTTTCCACTTCTAGCAGCTATAGATGTCTGATTTTGGAGGGGCTTTGTAAGGCTATCTTAAGGTGAGTGCCAAGAAAACTCATGTCTGGGGATGGATCTGCCGCTATTGCATTCGTTTATTTTTAATTGTACGTGAATCACCAGCAAACCCCCAGATGTTCTGGGTACAAAAAGTGTCAGCATTTCCTGGTGTCCTTTGTGATGGTTATTTATTCACCTCTGACACTAACTGAGCTTTGAATGAAGAAACACAGTATATACACAGAAGCAGAGAATCCATGTAGTAGTAATGACTCTAATTTCAACAGCTATTTCTTCCAGTAAGCTGGTCTTTATATTTCCATTACTGGTATAAAAGTAAGTAACTGCCTCCCCTGAATTACAAGTTTAAAAAAAAAACAACATAGAATCCATTCTTGATTCTTCAAATGCGTTTTCAGACTTTATGTTTTCTCCGAAGCCTTAGGCAATAAGATTCTGTTATTGGTTTATAGAAAACAAAGACTCTTTCAGTATAGGAGTTTCAAATCATAAGAAACACAAAAGAAAGAGAGCATGAGAAACAGAAAATATGAAAAAAAAAGATTAGGAAAAAAGAGACAACTAATAAGGGAAGATTCACAGGAAGACTATGGCATTTACCTATCCTGTCAGGACACAGATATTTGTGGTTTCCATCTTGTCACATAATCTTCCCAGGAGAGGACTACAGAAGGTAAGAAAGCAGCAGTGACAAGTGATGAGTCTTGTTTCCATCCTGAAGTTTTTATCTTCTGTTGAAGCACGTAACCCTTAGCAGTCTTAGCAAATCATCAGTGAAGTGCTTTTGGCAGCATTTTGCACTGTCAATCCACAGAGCTGCAAGCAAACCTTTTCCTCCTGTGGATAAGCGGCAGTAAGAAGAAAACAGAAGTCCTTGAAAGACAGAGAGGATTAAGACAACTATTAACAGTTATCCTTCATAAAAGGAGTTCATCAAATACAAAGTTGCAGACACATAATGATGCTTAAGAAAAAGCAGAGATCACCAGAAGCAGGTAGAGCACTGGATGCAAGGCATCACTGAACAACTCCCTTACGCAGGCTTCCCAAAACTTCCCACCAGGCATATGGTGTTGCTAGAGACAAGACATTAAGCCACATGGACTTTTGATCTAATAAACATTCCAGTGTTGTCATCATTTGGGGTGAAATTTGACAGTGTGCCCAACACAAAGCAAAGCGTGGGCAGTCCCCAGTAAAGGATTTAGGATAGAAAATTGCATGGAGGTGCAGTTTAGTGTTTGTGTACCAGCCTTTCTCATTCAGGATTAAAAATTTAGCCAAATGCAGACAGTGGTGACAGTCTGAGGAAGAGATGCTTTCCAGCAAAGTCAGACTTCATCTGCAGATCAGATGTTGCACTGCAGTTGGCATCACTGGGTGGGCCACAAACTTCACAACACCTAAGTTGACTTGGAAGGTGCCAGGGTAGTTCAGTGTTGAGTCTTAATGGGGTTTTCGGTCTCTTCACTGGAACTGACAAGAAATAAAACCTAAAAAAAGTTCATCCTGGTTGTGGTGATGATCTTCTTGGGACAGAGAGTGCATGAACCCCACTCCAAGTTCCTTCTTTAAGCAGGTCGTCTTCCGTGTCTCAAGGCTGGGGCTGGCAGCATCGTGCTGAAAGTCTCCATGATGTATTGTCACAGCCCAGCTCCTGATATTTATGTCTTCTGGCACTTGAGTGCTGCTCCCACACTCCCAGGCAAGAACATTTCCCTCTGTGCCCACAGTCCTTCTGGCACAGCACGATGGCCAGCTCCAGATGGAGGCACACCCTGCCTTGCTTGTCCCGCAGCCATCTACACCAGAACACATAAAAAAGAACACGCCAGGACTCCCTCCATGCCCGCAGACTTGGAATTAGCTCCAGGTCTCATTCCTGGGTTGCAACACAGGGACCACAGATTAGCAGACCACCAGGTGGTAACCACCTGCCCACTTTTCAGGTAAAAATTACCAGAAATACAGAACTTTCATAGCTTCCATGACATCAGAAACACCATCCAAAAGACCTTTTTCTGTTCCTTTTCAGACTAAACTGGGTGACTGTGAGTTTACATCCTACCTCTGCTATTGTTAAAAAAACCACTAACACTCTTTTATCCATGGGGTCATTGAAGAGAAGACTGGGAAAGGTCTTTTTATGGCTTTTTGCTGCCCTGCACTCTGTTCTGCTTAGATGATAATGCAGAGGCCAGATGGACTGGTAGAATGCTTCTTGGCTTGGTCTTTGCCAAGCAGAGCGTGGCCGTGGTGAGATCATCTTTGTAAGCTGCCATGATGTCTGTGAGCTTCCTGGGAAGCAAATACAGCATGACTGCTTCAGCCTTAGCTCTGTTTGGCTTCCTCTGCTCTGAAAGCTTGGCCTGTTAGAGGCCGGTGGGTTGCTGAAGGCTTTTTAATTCGTGTGGCTCGGCAGCACCCGGCCAGCTCAAGGAGGTGCTTGGCACAGTGGAAGGTGCTGCCTGACTCCTCCGTGGCAGGTTGAGACTTTCCCCACGAGTCACTAAATGCTCCAAAGGCAAACAGAAACTGTAGAAGGAGGGGTCTATGAAACCTGGACTGGGCTTCTTGGGGCTACAGAGCGTGGGGTCTGTTCAGAAAAGGGCAGGGCACAGAACTGCAAAAAGAGTCTGTGTGTGTATAGCCATGGTTGCAGCCTGGGCCGTGCAGAAGGGACTTCTCCCTCCTTCTCACTGCCAGGGGAGATTTTTGGTTGTACACAACCTTTCAGTCCTCAGTTTGTGTGTGAGGAATGGCAGCAAAGGCTGTGATACGGTGTCTAGGCTTCTAGAAATGAACTGGGGGTGCTACCCTTTGGCAGAAGGCTAAATTTCATCCCTAAGGAATCACTAAAACATATTCTGCCAAAACAAATCCAGGCTGTGTGTCCTTTGCTGAGTACCCAGAGCCCCAGAAAGTGGATTGTAGCCAGCCCAGAGGCTTCTCATAACACTTCCTGAAACACTCTCTGTTCTAGAGACAAGTAATGCCAATAAACACTGAGATTTGAGTGCTCAGGGTGTTTCGCGGAGATTGTTTTTCACATTTGAAGAAAACCCTGAGAGTACACAGGGCTGTTTAGTCACCTGGAAAGTCTCTCCAGGCTTTTCCTGGGGGGCGAGGCGGGGGTTGGGAAGCTGCCTGCAGAACAACACCCCGAGAGGCAGGTCCACGAACGCTGCAGGTTTCTGAGGAACTGCTGGTGCGCGAGATGCTGGACGCGATGGGAGGCAAAGAGCTCTGCTGATCTCCTCCTGTCCTGCCCTCAGCTCCACCACCCGTCCCAAGGGTTCCGGTTCGGCACGGTGCGGGAGAGCAGCGCCGAGGACTACGTGAGGCAGAGCTTCCCGGAGATGCACGAGTACATGCGGCGCTACAACGTCCCTGCCACCAACGACGGCGTGGCCTACCTGAAGTGAGCCCCCGCGTGCAGCACCGCGCCCCCTCCCCTGGGCAGCTGTTACGATCTGGTTGTTAAAGTTGTTGAGAGAGATGCCTGAATTAAGGTGCAAACGAGGACAAAGTCAGTAGTATGGATTTTATTTAACAGTAAATGTGTGAGAGAGAGAGAGAGAGATGGTGGTGGTGATTGTGGTGGGGAGAGAGAAAGACAGTGACAGAGAGACAGATGAAGTGGAAAATATCACCACTCCGTGGATCCCGTGTCCCATTTATCCTCTCCCTCTGATCTTCCTGGTGCTGAGGGTCCCACAAAATATGGAGTTCAGTGGATTAATGCACATTTGGGCCAGGTGGGAATGCCCAGGTACCTCCCCTGGGTGTGGGAGTGCCATCAGGCAAGGGCAGTGTATAAACTCCTGGCAGGTTTCTGAGCTTGGGAGCCCTTTGTCAGGCAGTGAGAAACATTCAGAAAAAAACATCCAGTCCAAGCAAAAGTTGCCAATGAGGTTCCTCAGCATGGTGGGAGGAAAGGAGGTTCTCAGAGAGGAACCTTTATTTATCATGAAAATGAATAAAAGAAGCACTAGCCTGGTAAAAAGCAATAGAAGTCTTGTTGCTTTAGGGAATCATGGTGCCAGCGTGCCTCAGAGACATTTGTGCTTAACAGTCTGGGGGACACACAACTCTTACAGGAAACAGGAGTGGGGGTAATAAGCCTGAAATCATTCATTCGTTTTTTATTAGAAGTTGCCTAGCAGATGGCCTGAGAGCTTTTCACCAGAAGTTTTTTCCTGTTGTTACCTGTTTATATATTTTTTTCCTAGATCCATCCTATTGATAATTAAGACACATGGCAGTTCTTTGGGTCAAACTGGAATCAGTGGATTGAAATCAATGAAGTAATCCTATCAGGAGAACACCCAGGCTTTTAGAGGGACAGGAATGGGGGGTGCAGTCCCTGGGTCAGATGAGAACAGGCACTGCAACTGTTCTTTTGTATCATTATTTTATCCAAGCATGCAGTTCACAGATGATTATTTTAGTAAAATTCAGTCATCCGTGTTCATGAAGACAACACAAGGAAAAGCTGAATTGGGTGAAGGAAATAATTTACCTCATATTCAAGGAGAAAGGACGAGATATACCATTGAATGAGTTATCCTTCTGTGGTTTTGCTCTAATATCCCCAAGTTTAACATCATAAAGAAACCAAGACACCAATTAAATTACTAAATACCAAATTAAATTGGTATTAAATTACCAAATTAAAATACCAAAGTATTTTAGCAATTTTTTATCTTTTCCACTAAAGTCTCATGCTCACTTTCAGTTGAGTCAAAGTCCAAAATATTGTAGTGGTTTTTGTCCTTCAGAACAATAGTATTTTGTGGAAGTAGAATAAGTCCTAAACACGCTGACTGCTCTAATGCACAAAGGCACAAAGTTTGCATTTTGTGCACAATTCCCTCCTTCAAAATATAAATCAGTTTTCATTTTAAGTGCAGATATGCAAATAGCAGTCCCTGGTCCCTGTTTTCCTACAGTAATCTTCCAGAAAACTGCATAGACAAATGTTCAGTGAGTGTCACTCAGCCTGAGACTGTGAAGTGATTGTGTTTCTGACTTTGATGTTGAATACAGGCATGATCCAGAGAAACTTGATGCCTTCATCATGGATAAAGCACTCTTAGATTATGAAGTGTCAATAGATGCCGACTGCAAGCTCCTAACAGTGGGAAAACCCTTTGCCATTGAAGGTAATAACTGGCTTTATAACACACTGCTCTGTTCCTCATGTGCTGAATTTGCTTTGTCGTGCTGTGGTGTTTGCTTTGTTGCACTTGTGCTCAGTGAAAACATGGAGGTGAAACTGAGGACCCCTTGAGGATTATGATAAAATCCTCAGTGACTGAGGAGAACAAAAGCTCCAGCCTTTTTTTGTGTTTTTTTGAGCTCTCATATCACTTGTACCACCTGTTTCGAGGCCAGGTTGGGTGGGCCTTTGAGCAGCTTGATTTAGTGGAAGACCCCCCCATGGCAAGTGTTGGAACTGAATGATCTCTGAGGTCTCTTCCAACCCAAACCATGCTGTGATTCTGTGATTCCATGACCTGTTGCCATGCTCTACAAAGAAATTATTCCAAGAGCTCAGGCAGTCTGTCTCCAGACAAGTAGGAGGCAGAGTCCATTTCCCTGCTTTGCCATGAAATAAAGGGGCCCTTGAAACGAGGCTTCCCTTCTGTCAGCTCACTTTGTTGACACGTGTTCAAAACCCAGTTCAAACGTGTTCAAAATGCAGTTCTGCAGTTTCACTCTCATCTGAAGCAGACAAATACTGTTCCCATTTTAAAGGTCAGCTCAAGATTCCCACTGAATCTGTAGTTAATTGAGAAGGGAGCCTGCCCTGGTGTATGGCCTCCTGCAGCCTTGAGGAATTAGCAAGGACAGCTCAGAAGGCAGCCTGGAAGCAAGGCTGGTGTGAAGCTGCTTCCAGCATGAATGAGCACATGGGCAGCAGACTTTAGGAACCACTTTTGTGATGGATGGCCAGGGGAAAGGACTGGTGCTTCCACTTCCCTCCGCTCCAAGGGCAATCGCTCCAACTGCTCCCACCATAAAATAAAACAACCTCCTTCAGAAACCTGATAAACCCCTTTCAGAAAGTCTGTTCTGCTGAAGTAAAACCAAAATCTTCCACAACTTTGAATCAGGTAGATTAGATTTCAATATAGAAAAAGAAACAAACAAATAGACCCCGAACTATATGATTTTGGATGACTGGACTTCATATCCCCCAATTACAAAAAAGATATGCTGAAAATGAGATATTTATGAGTCCTAGCTGTGCCAGCTCTGAAACAAATCCTTTGACGTGAGCAAATTTATTCAGGTGGAATTATAGGCACAATATAAAAAACTCAGCAGCAAGGGAGACTGATGCATTGTAGGAACACTTAACACCTCATCACTCATTGAAAAGCAAGCCACTGCCATGGCAAATTCAGCACTTGTCTGTTTGTGAGGGGGTTTTTTTCTTTCTTCTGTGTTGTTGTGGGTTTTTTTAAGGAGACAGTCTGAAATTCTGAATTCTGAACTGAAAAACAAAAATCCACAGCGGACTAGAAATGAAATTCTGCAGGCAATTGGCATGCAACTGAATGTCTTCAAGGCATCAATTGTATTTGTTTAGAATTTCTACAGTCAAACCCCAGAATCTGCATATGGAAATACCATAATCAGAATTACTGAATTCATTTTCACTTGCACTAAGTCCTTTACCAGCACTTTAACATGGTGAAAGACAAAGCAGTGGCTAAAAACTTCATTTATTAGTATCTGAAAGTCCCTGTCAGTGCCGGAGCAGAAGCGCACGAACTGAAAGTATAGCCCCTGGGCTTTAAATTGCCGTGTGATAACAATGAAGATTGCTCCTGTATGTATTTACGTGCATACAGCTCCTCATCAGAAAACGCGTAGGAAGAAAATGTCACAGCTGACACCACAGTCACATCCACCGCTCTAACAATGCAAGGGGATCACAGAACGGCTTATGTGACATTGAGGCCCTTCTGCGTCGCTGAAAGAATCCATGGCAAGGGCACGAAAAGGTCTGTGTTTCTAGAGAAAGGAATTACTCATCCATTGCCTCCATTTTAAGTTTTTGAACCTCCAGTTTTACATATTTCTTGTGTGGCTGTAATAATTTTGAATTTGCTTATGCTGTTTATATTGGGTGACTTTATTTTGCACAACTAAAGGTCTTGTCTCAGCATTCTCAGACCACAGTAAGCCAGGTTTGAGCTGGCTGGCTCAAAACAAGAGTACCAGCTTGCTCTTCCATGCCGAAATGAACACACTTCAGCAAAAACCAGACAAGAAAGAGAGAGATGATTGTACTGTTCTCCCATCTAGGATATGGCATCGGTCTTCCCCCCAACTCTCCTCTCACCTCAAACATCTCTGACCTGATCAGCCAATATAAATCCCATGGCTTCATGGATGTTCTGCACGACAAGTGGTACAAGGTTGTTCCCTGTGGCAAAAGAAGCTTCGCCGTCACGGAGGTAAGCGATGAACTCGGGTCACCTAAGTGAGGCTTTGTGCAAGCTGACAATTGTTTCCCTTCATTCCTAATGACGTTCCCACATGGCAGCAATGGGTGGCACCTGAAGGGAAGGAGGAGGCTTTGAAGGCAAGAGCTGCTGACCTGGGGAGCAGTCAGATCAGAGCAGGAGGAGCACGTCAGTGGGACTGTGCTGCTGAGCAAGGCACCAGAGAGCTCCTCTGGAGACAAGCAGGGCATGGAAAAGGCAGTAACAATCCTGATCTGGCACAGTGCATGGCAGACCTGCCTAATTCCACTCAGCTGTGTGTGTATCACCATCCACAGAGAGAGGGGGAGCTCAGGACATCCTGAATTTCTAATACACCCTGACCACTTCCTAACATGGGTGGCAGCTACCTGTACCAAAGACAGGATTTCAGGCTAGAAATAGTCTGATAGGATACCATCTCTAAGAAGAGAGGGGGAGCAGGTCGCACTTCCATGTAGATCTACGGGAAATGGAAGTAAATCTTCATGGATGTACTTCCAAGTACCAAATCAGAGGAGTTATGCCAGCTCATGGCAGCTGAAGAGGTAGGCCATTATTTATGAGAAAAAGTTTTTCCTCAAGTCCCCCAGACTGTCAAGTGAAAAAAAAGGTAAACTATTGAGGAATCAAAAGAACCAGCAGTGTCTGAATCTTAAAGCATACTCTTTAGTTCAAGGTCGTCCAGAAGGGGGAGGTTATGTATTGTCACTGGTACAAAACAGTTAGAACTCTGCTGTCTCCTTCTCAGAGTTTTCAGCCACATACCAAACACACACTGTGTGTTCCTCGAGGAAGTGGCAGCATTCTCCAATCAAAGAGAAGCCCAGTTTCCTGGGGCTCTGACTCCCACTTTTCAGTGGTCACCTGAGCATCTCGTCTGCAAACCTCTGGCTGCTGACTAAATCAGTAGAAAGCCAGCATTTTTTAGAGATATGACAAAGCAAATCTTTATTTGGCATTTTTAATACATAATTTGTTGGGGTATTTCTGCATGTCTTAGTACATTTTTTACTTTTTCATTACAGTTGTGCCAGTAGGAAATAAGTTATATTTTAACATCTGACATTCATAGAAGAAAATTCAATTTATTTTTATCGAACCTACTGATTTTTTCTTTCTTTTTTTAATGTGATTAATTTAACAGAAGAAAGCAAACTTAAACAGAAATGTGTATTCACTGCTCTTTCTGATTTAGCTTATCTGAAGATTGTATTATCATCTAAAAAGGGAATTGTCTTTTTAAAATAGCACTTCCTTCAATGACCTCTTGTTACTCTACATTTTAACAAGTCTTTTGAATTAAATCTCCGGAAAATTACAAGGTGGTAATGGTATTAATTACCTCAATTGTCTTAAAACTCAAAACTCTTACAGCAGAGAAAACTTACCTTCCTAATAATTCCCTAGCGATGTGACATAGGGAGCTTCCTCTGATTGTGTCTTACCCCAGAAGATTCATCTGGGGCTGTGTGCTCTGTATTCTTAGTCACAGAATAAATTCCAGTTAAAAATACAGTTTTAATTAGTACTGGCTTTCTCCCAGAACATATGGTTGCTCCTTTAAGTCTGTAGAGTGAGGTGCATAGAGCCCTGAGATGATCCACTGGGCTGCAGGAGCTAAATATTAGAATCTGAGTAACACCTACCTATAAAAATTGTAAATAGATGTACATATATGGGGGTCCTTGCTCAAAAAGTTACCAATAGAGGTGCATGATCAACAAAAGATTCCTCAAGGCCTCCCAACAAAGGCAGAGGAGGTGGGAAAAAAAATCTGCTCCAGTCCAAAAAGAAACTTCAGATTTTGCCCTGTGAATAGTCCCATGGAATTCCTTTTTTTTTTTTTCACTATTGAATAGGTTTTAACCACAGGATTTTGAGGGAGGCCTTAAACAGGGTTACAGATGGAGGACATATTGTGCTTTAAAGTAATTCAGTCTTTTGACTGTTACCTCCATGTGAAGTCCAGAAAGAAGGGCAGGTCTAGCTGCTCCCAGGCTGGTTGTCTGACCGTAGTCCTTCTTTGATCTTCAGTTGCACTAGTTCAGCATGCACAAAAAACTGAGTTTTTTGTTCAGAAACTAAGGTACAACAAGCTGCTTCAGGTGTCTGAACTGAAGGACTCAGTTCATGAAGTTCAACAAGGCCAAGTTCAAGGTCCTGCACCTGGGCTGGGGCAATGCCAAGCACAGACACAGGCAGGGCACAAATACGGAACGGATTGAGAACAGCCCTGGCAAGAAGGACTTGGGCATTTGGTGGATTAGAAGCTCAAGTTGACCTGGCAATGTGCTCTGGCAGCCCAGAAAGCCAAAGATGTCCTGGGCTGCATCAGTAAAAGTGTGGGCAGCAGGTCAAGGGAGGCGATTCTGCACCTCTGCTGACTCTGGTGAGACCCACCTGCAGAGCTGCATCCAGCTCCAGGATCCTCAGCATAAGAAGGATGTGGCACTGTTGGAGCAAGTCCAGAGGAGATCACAAAGGTGATCAGAGGGCCCCTCTGCTCTGGATCCAGGCTGGGAGAGCTGGGGGTGTTCACTTGGAGAAGAGAAAGCTCCAGGGAGAACTTACAGCCCCTTCCAATGCCTAAAGGTGATCCAAGAGAGCTGGAGAGGGACTTGGACAAGATGGATTGACAGGACAGGGGGGAAAGCTGAAAGAGGTAGATTTAGATAAGATGTAAGGAAGAACTTAAAAATTTAGGTGGTGAGGCACTGGCACAGGTTGCCCAGAGAAGCTGTGGCTGCCCCAGCCCTGGAAGTGTTCAGTGCCAGGTGGGACAGGGCTTGGAAGCAACCTGGTCTGGTGGCTGGCATTCCTGCCCATGGCAGGGGGTTGAAACTAGATGGTCTAAAAGGTCTCTTCAAAACCAAACTATTCTAGGATTCTATGAATCTGAATAAAGTCATTCAAAGGTTCTTATGCAATCAGAAAGTGAGCAGAAGCAGAACACCACTTGCAAGTCTGTGCTGTTGTGGGGGAAGCTCTGCTAAGTCCAGATCGTCATTTTCCCGAGTTACCTCACTTTTAACGCATCTCCAAAGTGCATCCCCTCTTCTTCATCCACGCCTTTTGGCCAAGAACCTGCAGATTTTAGAACGTGCGATTTTTCAGTTGGGAGAAATGTACTAAACTGAACAGCCAAGCAGCAAACACTTCCCAAAGCACAGGTTCCCCACCGTTACAGCACGAAACATGGGAACTAGTCTTGGACTTACCTTTATGTTGGTTTGTATCATTTACTCCTGTACAGCCCAGAAATCTCTGTAATTTAACTCCCTGCACTCAGTCACAGTAGTGTTCTACAAATTCACTGAAGTGTGGACAATGTTCAACACAGAAGCAGGTGATTCTTTTTTGGAAAAAGTCTCAGCTTCTCAGTGTGTAGTCATTCACATGGATTATATACCAAAGTGAGACCCAGCAATTGCCTTTTGACAGCAAGAGTAAGGCTTTGTATTCTTCTATGTCTTTCTGATAAATTTGGTCTGTGACACAATGCACCTGTTGACCAAGAGCAATGACCCCAAAATGGGAATATATGTAGGTGAAATACTGATCAGTATAGCCTTTCAGTTGGTGGACTATCCATTGTCCATTTTTGTCATTACCTCTTTAGCTGTACCTGATTCTTATCCACCTGCCACTCCTGCCCACTGAAGTTAATTTTTCTATAGATTTGTTTTGAGATCCATCTTCCTACTCATCGTTTTTTACTAATCTTACTCTGGGAAATTGTATTTCCTGTGGCAGAGCTCACTGCTAGTTCTTCCCATCTCTCTCTATCTGAGCACTTTGCTTATTCTAAATTGCATTTCAAAACTAAGTTGTCCTGGAAAGAAATGGTTCAGCCTGGGACTGGAAGATTTGCAGTGACTCTTCAAACTGGGAAGCCAATAAAGATGAGTCTGAAAGTGCAGAGGTCAGAAGTGCCTGACTCTGCTGTTTTGTGTGAACCTCTCCAGCAAAACCTCTTACCTGAGGCATCTTACCCTGGCCAGCACCCACTGGATCATTTCTGGGAGATGCAGCTAACTCAGGCTTGGAAGGAATACTGCAGTGAATTGGACTTTACCCTCTCCACTGCAGGTAGTTGTGGGCAGCAGTGGCTGTTCTTGATGAGTGCTAGCTTCTCGCAATATTGCTTGTGTACTCTTGATTTAAAACTGTCATATTCTACAAAGGAATGCCTTTGTGGTAAAATTGCTGAGTTCCCTACTTAGGGCAGAACATGGTGCAGGAGGGATGAGGGGTTGATGGAGTTATATTTTTATGTCATATCTGGACTTAACAATGTAATTTGTTTTTATTTTGCATGCAGTACGCTCAGCCCTTCCCCTACCCTACTGTTATTTTCACTGATGCCTCTTCAGAAGGAGCCAGGCTCTGGGGACTTGCCCTTCCATCCCATTAGCTCCACCCAAGCTCAGAAGAGACTGCAGAGAGAAGGTTTTTCCAAAGAAGGTGGAAAATCACTGGCAGAGGTTGCCCAGAGAGGTGGTGGGTGCCCCATCCCTGAAAGTGTTCAACCATCCCTGCAAGCATCCAAAGCTCCGAGCAAGCTGTGCCAATTGAATATGTCCCTGCTCATTGTGGGGCAGTTGGACCAGGTGGCCTTGAAAGGTCCCTTTCAACTCAAACCAGCCTATGATTCTGTGATTTTTGGGAACCGAAAACTTTGCAATTTTCTGCTCCTGTCAACAAAGCAGCTCTGGTACTCAGCCAGCAGGGCAGCAGGCAGCGGGATGCCTGAAAGGCAAAATGCCTGCAGTCAGTGGGTTTGGCTGCTCAGGCCAGGCACTGATGACCAGGGCAGGGTTTATCAGGACAGTGCAAAAAAGAAGAGCCCTTCCTGGTCCATGCTTTGGGAAAAGCTAACTGAGTGTACACACTCTTTCATAGCTTTTTAGCCACATCTTAAAAAAATCTTCTATTTCACTTGAAAGGCTTATGTATTCTCCCTTTTATATTCACAATGGTGACAGGACAGCTGGAACTCTAGAACTTAGACTGATTTCCACATTGACTGGCAGTTCAGTCAGATAAAAAGCAACACATGGAATAAAAAATGATATATTGCCACATACCATTATCCCAGCTGTTAATATCAAGAACTTGCTGATGCTTCACACAAATGGTATCTAACCTGACATTTAAAATAACAATATATGAAAGCACCCAAGACCCTGGAAGCCCAAACTGACCCTATCACTGCAGTCCCACTGCTTTCCACAGTGGTGATGCTGGGGAAGGCACAGTGCCATGAACCTCCTCCCAGTGCCTGAGGGGCAGGTCTGTGCTAACAGTGGGGATTGGTCCTTGACCACGGCCTTTCATCTGATCCAGACCAGGCACACAGCAAAAATAAAATCCTTTCATCTTAGAATCTTGGAATAATTTAGGCTGTCAAAGACCTCTGTGATCAGTGAATCCAGCCATTAACCCAGCACTGCCAAGTCCAGCACTAAACTGTGTCCCTAAGTGCCACATCCATAGGTCTTTCAAATCCCTCCAGAGATGGTGACTAATCCTCTTTTCATCTCACATCAGTGGTGGGATGGCTTTTCTCTCGAGTCTTTGAAGGAACTTGCTCAAACTTGCCGTGCCTTGTGCCTGAATTGATGATCTTTGGCCTCAGCATCACACGAGAGACACAATCAGACAGTGCCTCATTCATCTTGCCATGATTTCGTCCAGCTGTCACCCAGAAAATTGTGCCTTTCTGCTCTTGTCTTTTTCACAGTCCCCTCAAAGGTCAACCAATACTTTCCTTTTTTGTTGCACCCATCACCTGACAACTCAACAATGACTTTTCCAACCTTGAAACTCTGGTTTATGTTTGCTCCTGGTGCACTGCAGGTGTCAAGGGAAGGCCGTGCAGACATTTCCAAAAAGGAAACAAACTGCCCTGTGCTCATAAATAGCAGCTGCCCATCAGTCACCTTTCACAGTACCTTGTTGCCAGAGCATGAAAAACAAACACAAAGAACAGGATAAAAGGTTCTGCTGTACCAAGAAAATTTTCTCAGCCTTGCCTCCCTGTCTGGGGAGGAGAGGTGGCCCTTGCCCACGGGAGGGACTGGGAATGTTATGGAAAAGGGTCTCACTAAGTGGCACATGTTGCACTGAAAAGGGGTCATCTCAGTGTGGGAAGAGACAGTGGGTTCTGGACTTGCTGTGTGGAAAAAAATACTTCACATAATGGTCCTGCAGAAAGGAGTGAGTGAGTATTGACTCTGCCAACAGAGTCAGGAGAGGATGCCTCCTGCAAATGGGTAATAGATATAGATTCATCCATCGAAACTGAAAACAAGCAAAGGAAAAAGGTGACTGTCTGAGGAGATACTGACAGGGCTTGGAAAATTGATGAGTAGAAAATAAAACATTTATTACAAAATGGAGTATTTTTCCAGCTCTGTGCAAAAGTCCTCACAACAAGCAGGGAAAAGAACTTGTCTTGCCAATGCAAGACAATATTTGCAGTATCTTGAAATTTGTCACTTCAAACCCTAAAACCATGGTCACCAGTCTTTGCTAAGGATAATCCTCCTGAAGAGATTAAATATGTATTATTTTTAAGCTGCCACTTCTTTGAGAGCACATAAGAATGAAAATCAAGTGAAAAAATAAATCTCTCTACAGCTACAAGAAATGCCATGATATGGAGAGGGGGACATGTTTTAATACCATTTAGCTGACTAAATAAAAGCATCAGCATCAGTAGGATTTTGCAGGCCTACTGAGATGTGTAAATGAGTTTAGAATTCTGCCCTTCATATCTGTTTATCCCTACTAATTCCTTCTCGGCACAGGTGCTGCAAAACTTAACTTCCTAATATCAGCAAACCTTTTTAAAATCCTTATGGGGAAAATGCAATAAAAAAAATACAGCTCATTATTATAGTTAACACACACATGATACCCATATTTAGTGTTTGGGTTCAGCAGTGAGTAGCACGAATATCTGAGCTGTGCTGCTAACGTGCAGAGCATCCACAAGAATTTTTACAAGCTTCTAATTAGTCAAAGCTAGACCACAGGAGTGGCTGATGACTTATTCAGTGCAACAAGGGAGACTAAAGCATTTACAGTCTCCTGTAGTAGAGAGTAAAACAGGAGTTCTTCCCATGAAAACAAATGCTGAAATCATTAAGTGGTGTTTTGGTCTCTGCTCCCTGCTCCAAATTGAACACAAGTGTCAGACTATCTTCTCTGCATCCCTTTGTGACTATTCAGGGCTCCAAAAAAAAAAAACAAAAAAACCCCACATAACTACAGTGGAAACAACAGGAAATATTTAGATAGCAATTGCAGATACGGGTTGATAAATTGGAAAAGTCTCTCCAAGGATATATTTAAAAAAAGCACATACCTGCTCTTGTGTTTGTTGGTTTCCAGAAAATGCCAATTTCCCAGTTTGCCTGTGGGATACAACTTGGAGGCTGTTGCCACTGTAGTGCGAAGCACCCATTAGTTGTAATTATCACAGGATTGACTACACTGCTTATTGCTCCAGAACTATTACATGGCCGTAACTGAGTTCCTTCTCCTACAATGCAGGGAGCTACCTCCTGGATTTATGATTACAAACTTGGAGCAAGGACTGTATTTTTATCTTGGCTTAATACAGAATACACCACATGGTGGGCTTTTATTACTTTAAAAAAAAAAAAGGTAAAAAAAAAGTAAAATATTGCAGTAGAGAAATCTGTTTGTTTTCTGTTGGCAGCACACCCCCAAGCCACTCACCCACTCCTCTGGACCCTACCCCCTGAGCAGAGAGGAAGGCAGTAATGCAGAGACAGCAGGGTTTTTTCTGCTCTTTCCACGTATATCCTATATATGCCTCTAAAAATACATAAAGGAACAACAAAACAAGTAGTAGGGCTTGCTCCTCCAATCAGCACGGAGCAATGAAAATGAGAGGTGCCTCTATTAGATGGTTTCCTTTATTACTTAATGTGTGTGCGTGTACAGTAATTATGAACAGCTGATAAATTGCCATTTTACAGTGGTTTGTGAATATGCTGATACTGCTGTGTATAATCACTCCATACACTCTAAGACACACTGTGTTAATTATTTCTCCCCTACCTTGTTTTCCCACTTAATTTAGTCTCAAAAATTTCCTTCTACTGTGAAGCCTTTATCAGGCAGCTCTTCCGATGCATTACCTTCTTTATTGCTAGATGAAATATTATTGATGCTTTGTTTTGGCACTTCCTTTCCTAGGAAAAGATGTCTTGTTTGGGACAATTTCAAAAGCCATCCATAACAGGTGAAAAACTCATCCGGGATGACAGTGCTGGAATTTCTTTCACCTTCTTCCAGGGAAGGTAGAAGGCAATTCTGCAGAGCTGACAGGACAGGGAGCCAGACCCTCATCAGCATAAATCAGAGAAGCTTTGCTGAAGACAAGGGAGTTATTTTTCATGTAAGGAGCTGGCCAAGTGTTCTCCCTGCAGCAGTGCTGGGGTGGCATCAAACACCGACTCCAGGCTGGAGGAGGCATCCCAGCATGCAGGAATCCCCACCGCAATAGGGCTTTTTATTATTATTTTGAATGGCTAGAGTTTTATGATATGACATTAAAACTAGTTCCCGTGGCAAGAACCACCCATAGGATGTTGTTCTCTGTTACATCCAAGAGCTGGAGCCTGGGAGGATCGATAGATAGGTGCATTCATCAGATGACTGAGCAAATACATTACCTTTTAACTATTCTGTTTGTTCTTACATTTATTGTTAACTCTGCATCTCTAAGGAAGTTGTTGCATACTTGCCTTTGAACACCATTTCTGGGAAGGGAGTGATTTGCATTAGAGCTTCCTGGAGAAATGGCAAAAACACCTTTAACCAGTATGCTTAGCTATTTGGGGTAGCAAGTTTTTTGCTTCTTACATGTGTGAAATTCAAAGATGGGCCATACTGAGGTCTTAGCTCTGAGACCTCTGAGAACAAGATCAGACATGGGACCTCATTCTGATTTTATTCTACCTGGGCTAAAAGTTGGGCTTCACTGCCAGTTTAAAGAAACAGGTCACACAGCCCTCCAGTCAAACACTTCAGTTCTTGGGCAGTTTAAAACATTACCACCTGTAATCTTTGTGTCACCTTCCTGTGCCCCTAACTGTAAGGACAAACTATGGGACAGCAGGTTCTTGTCAATAAGAAATTTTGATGTGGAGAGGGAAGTTTTGCTTTGAGGTTGAACTAATGCAGTCTCCATATCAGAATACCCTTGTGCCAAAACTCTGACACACTTCTACCCCAGAGCCACTCCGCTATGGTTTTTCACTTTCCAGGCTGCAGTAAGTTTCTTTAGAAATTGCTTTTACACCTCCATTATACCCTGCAACACCCTTGAAGTGTTTATTCCCTAGTAAAAAGATTCTCATCCCAAAAGTTCTGCTCAGTGTGCTTTGGGACAAGGAGGTTGATTTTGGCAGAGGATCCCCAAAACAAGAGTTCATTGCCAGTGCCAACATGGGAAAGTTCTCACTCTGCTAGATTGCTGAAACTCTGTTCTTGTAAAAAACCCGTGATATGCTATCTCATACCATTGTGTTTTAAAGAACAGAAATCAAGTATGCAAACCAGAAATCAAATATGCAAACCAAAAGAGAGAAACACAGCTCACAGTCACCCAACCAAACAGGACATCCAAGCCCTCAACTTCAGTGGACTCATCTCTTACCAACTCTGTGGCTTACAGTGACCTTAGAACAAGACTTCACAAATATTCTGTGATTTATCTTTTGATTAATTCCAGTTTCTTTTTCCAGCTTACAGAAGTAGTCATAATAAAGCACAATCCCCACCCCCACCCACCAAGCAAATGAACACAAGGAACACAACAGGTCCAGGGTAGCAGCATCGCAGGTGACACACAACCCTACCCAAACTCTGCTCCTTGTTTTTTTTTTTTTAATTTAATTTACTTGGGGAATAATATTGTTTAATACAAAGACAAGACTGGAATTTGTATTCCTGGAAATATTTCCACAGTAGTCTGTGGGCAGTAATTTTTTGCAAGGGATTTTAGCTATTGATAAACTTAGCTATGGAGGCCTGAGAATAAAGGTACTACATGCATACCTCACCCACACATTGCAGTGTAGGTATTTGTGGAGATTTCTGCTCTACATAGTTTCTTGGTGTTCAAACATGATTAATGCCAATAAGACTATTTAATTAAAGTTTTCCTACCCTACATGAAAAGGGTGGGTTGGCAGAAAAAGGTGGGAGTGTTGGTGTTTTCCATAGTTGCAGTCAGAGTTCCTAACAAACACAGTTGCAGTCCTGTTAATGCAGGGAGTGCAGGGATGCCATGTTTGTGCTACTTACTTCACATTTTTTCCATGACCCTCCATCAAGGGTAAAGCACAAAAAGGGAAAGTTAATGATCAATTCCCAGAAAATATGAACATTAGCTCCCTGCTGATGAAGGACTTGCTTTACAGTTCATTGACTACATTCTATCAAGCAGTATTTGCTTTTACAAATGCAAAGACACTGCAAACACCAGATTCTTGTACATGTTTATCACTCCACCTCATTAGGGAGATGGCACAAATTCCCTGGTGTTTGGGTGATTCTCCTCCCATGACAGATCCTTTGCTCTGACTGAACACCAAACAGCACAGAGAGGCTTTGCTGTGAACTGTATCCAGACTATTCTGCATTATTTCACCACTGTGCATTCAGTCAGACCACATTTCCACGTGACAAAACAAAGCATCTGCTTCAGACATGAGCAGCCTCCTGCATTAACTCCCCCTTTTGATTTTATTCACAGACACTGCAGATGGGGATAAAACATTTCTCAGGGCTCTTCGTGATGTTGTGCGTTGGCTTTGGTTTGTCCATTCTCACCACCATTGGGGAACACATTGTGTACAGACTGGTCCTGCCACGAATCAAGAAGAAATCCAAGATGAAGTACTGGCTCCATACCAGTCAGGTACGTGTTCTGAAGGGACCCTGTGAAAGTCGTGTGGCTGACTAAGAAAGCCTGGACAAGAACAAGGTATGAAATGTTACAAGAGCACTGACAATTGGCATTTGAAGGGTGGCAGTGGCTTCTGGAGCTTGAAGAGGTTGACCTAAGGATGGAATGGGAAGCACAGAGGAAACCATTCAAATATTCAAAGCTCACAGAGAGACCTTCCCATTTGCACTTGTAGCCTCACAGCTCAGCTCTTTTGGATGATAGAAGCAACAGTGTTGTTATCCTGAACTGGCAAACCAGAACATTTTATCTCACTGTTACAGGTACCCAAACCTGTGAGGCATGCAGGAAGTGCTGGGTAACCTCCCTCGTTATTCTAGAGAAATTAATGGGACAGAATTGCTCTGGGTGTTCGCTCTAAAGGAAGAAGTTACTTTGCAGCAAAAGGCAGAAAAGGGAAGAACTTCTGTTGCTTTAAAGAAGCACAGTGGAAGAAGTCTTTTTAAATGAATTTTAACACCAAGGATTGCTTCCCAACTATTCATCAACCTTTCAGCTTGCCTTGGGAAACTGGGGGAAAATAAATCTGTTGTAACAACAAAGCACAGACAATTGCCTGTATCCTCCAATGTGCAAAATAATTTATGCTCAAGTCCATCAGACAAAGCCCAAATTGTTTACCTATTTGTGGAGCTATTTTTAATCTTGCTTTTACTAATTTATTTTCCTTTTTTCCCTCTAGAGATTACATCGTGCTCTGAACAGTTCATTTATTGAGGAAAAACGCCAGCCTAAGAAAAAACGAGTCGAAAAGAGGTAGGAAGTTTTCCATGGCTTAAAACACAAACTATAAAAATTACTTTGAAATTAAATACATTGTGTCTGGATATCTACTTATGGATCTAATACACCCCAAAGGTAGTAGAATAAAAAAAAAAGGGAAACAAGATAGAAGTGACAAATTAGGGAGGAAGAAATTAATTATTTTTTCCCACAGAACGTATTAAATCTAGAAGTCTTGTTCTTTCATGATTTTGCATAGAGCTAATAAAAAGCCTCCCATTCCAAAGAGTTGCAGTTGAAGTCCACTGCCCTTGTGCTTAGGGAATTAATGACTCCCATGCTAAAGCGCTGGCAGGTCACCAAGGCTCCGTGAGGCAACTTTAGAGGGAAAGAGAGATCAGGCACTCACATGCCTGAAATTCCTTCAGCTCTCTTATTTTGTAGAATGAGAAATTAGAAAGCTGAGGAGAGGAAAATGCAGTCCTTTCAGAAAACATTGTGTCCAACAAGTCTTGTGGGAAAAGAAAAGTAGGTAACAAGTTTGCCTTGTTTTCATGGGCTGTGTGTTCTGCAGAGGAGACACTGTGATGTACAGCTACCAGGAACATGAGGCACTGCATGGAACTGTGCACGTGCTCTGCAACTCAGCCCTACTGGTGCACTTTGCAGGGACACAGGCAGCAGCATTGCTTTTCTGCAGGGAAGTTCAGCCACAGAGTAGAGAAAAGAAAAAGTCTTGGAGAATTTTGCTGGGTGTTTAGTCTTACTGAAACCTGCAAGATGTCAAAGTATGTTGTGTTTCTTTGCCATTCCTGCACTACAGGCAGCCAATACAAATAAGTAAGCATCTCTAAGCTCCTAAACTGCCTTTATACACACAAATATAGAAAAATGCCTGTAATTTATTTCCTCTGTTCATTCCTTGATCTTATCATAAAACACCAAGTATGGTACCTCCTTGCACACAGCCACTCCTGGCTTTTGATCTGTGAGCAGCAGGAGAGGCGATGAGGGCTGAAAATGTTTCCTCCTGCTGCACCCTCTCCCCTGGGTGGAAACATTCCCATTACCTGAGGCAGTCACTCAACTGAAGAAGAATCTACCAGGGGAAGGGTTCTCTGGATCTCTGATGGTACAAAAAGCACCAGCCCAATTATTTGCCAGGTACTGAGCGGTGCAAGAAGTTTGTAACAAGAGGAGATGGCCCATAAGCCCCCCCAGGCAACAGCTTAGAAAAAGATCCATGCAAATATTCTTCCAGCTTGGGAGAGTGAAGATGTACTGCTGTCCAAAACCTTCTGCCCACACAGCAGTCAGCCCACGGCTGTGTCCATGCACACCCACCCACTGCCCTTGCTCTTCTTGGCATCTCTGGGGGGCATTTTGCACAGAATTGGGATGAATGCAACTCGACAGACCTGCGAGTGGCGTGTCCAGCTTGTCATGAACACTGATGTGGGCAAGGCACAACACAGAGCTCTCAAATCATTACATTATCACACGTGCTTTCATTCCTGCTGGGGACTGAGGAACTCTTCAAAGCACCAAAGATACAGAAAAGAGGTGCAAAGAGTTGGCATCATGCTACTGCTGGTATCCTCAGACAGGAAAATCTTTCGGGTTTTTTAAGGTTGTAACTTTCCAAAAACTAGGAAAGCTGCTCAGTGTCAGTCACCAAATTGTAAATGGTTTTAATGACTTGGTCAAACTGAGTGTTAACTGTGGACTCCAGCATTTGTTAAAATCACCTGCCCAGACTTGAGAGTCTTCCCATCTTTTATTTTGAAATATGACAAAATTGCTGATCTGCACAAAAATAAACTCTACTACATCTACAAAATAAACTCTACACATCTACTGCTGGGATTCCCTGAGCTCTCTGGAGCATGACCCAGCAGGGGCTGCTGCTCCTGCCTGAGACCTCCCCTCATGCCTCTCTGCCAGTCCGTTTCTTGGAAAACACCCCGATCACCATCTTCATGAATGAAATTCCCACTTTGCAACTTCCTTTGCTGCCCACAGGTAAGAAAAGGATCCACTCCCAGTTCTGGGCTCCTCTGCAAACCAACTGCTGTCAGCAGCACCAATCCTGAAATATCAACCTCCTTCCTTAACCTGCCCCCTGGGAGCTCACACCAAGAGGCCTTTTGTCCAAGGATACCCACAGAAGAGCTCGAGGATGGAGCGGTCTGGAACGCAGCTCCTTCAGAGTTTAAACCTCCCTTTATCAAATGAACGCACCCCAACCTGTCCCAAAGGGAAAGCAGGCAGGAAAGAGAAGCTCCTCTCCCACAACAGCAAACTCTGTGTTCCTTAAGTTCCAGTTGCAGAGCAGAGGCCATGGGCTACTCCTCACTTTGGGAAGGAACCCAATGCAGGGAAATGGCCTGATTTGGGAGCCCAGCAGAGGCAAGTTCCCCAAAAAGAAGGAAAATTCTGGAATTTGTTCTCTGGAATCAAAATATTATGGAAATATTTCTGCAGGAAAAATAATTGAAGCATTTGAAAAAGTTCCCAGACAGAAATTTCTGCCCCAACACAACCCCTAAGTCTCTGTGGTGTGTCAGAAGCTCATGAATGAACCTGCAAGGCCTGGATACACATCATTTGTGTGCGTCCCCCAGAGCACAAGCAGCTCCCCAACAAGACCTCAAGACTAAAGGACAAGGCTTCCCCCTTCACCTCTCCACACCAGCTCTAGGGAGGCTCTTTCCTTCCCCATGACAGCAAATGCCCAAGCCAGCACAGAGTAGTAACATGCAAAGGACAAATGCTGTGATAAACTTGCACATTGCAACCACAAAATCTTTCAGAAAGCTTCAAAGGACTCGCATTTTCCTGAGCTGCAGCTGAGTAATTTCATAACTAAAAAAAAAAGTTTTAAGAAAGATGACATTCCGGGTTCTGTTCTAGCCTCTGCTATGGCTAAATCACAAAAATTTGGTCATTTACATTCATGATTTGTGTTTTGCAAGAAAACATAGTTGTAGGGATAAAGGAATAAAATTTCTCTTTTGTATGTAACAGCAGCCTTATATTTTTCCAGTAGCATGGCTCACAGGGGAGGTGTGCACACGCACAAGAGCAGGCTCTGATGTGGTATTAACTCTCCTCTCTCTGTTCAGGGCTCACGTAGGGAACAGCCAGCATGCGGTGTGGAACACAGCCAACCTGGGCAACTGCCACCGAAAAAAATACATCTGCACTGATGAGGGGCAAAATGAGGTGACGATCCATCAGCACCAGGACATGCCTCTGCCACAGGGGAGGAGAGAGACTCCGCCTTCCTTAACTACCAATGGGAAAGCAGAGTCCCTCAACACCTCGAAGACCTCTGTGCTGCAAGAGCTGACGGAGCTGGAGAAGCAGATCGAGATCATCAAACAGGAGCTGCAACTCGCCATGGACAGGAAATCAGAGCTGGAAGAGTATGCGAGGACAAACAGGACTGCAGAACCCTAGGCCAGCACAGCTGGGCCCTTCCCCTTTTCTTCTTTCTCCCCTTCCTCTGTAAAATTTGTAACACACTTTTGTAATGCCAGAAAGGGGTGCAAAAATAAAGCAGGCAATAAGCTCTTCAGGGAGAGCAGAATTGCAGCAGCCCACAGCCACTGCCACCCTCCAGAGTCCTCCTCCTTTCACAACAAGTTTCTTATTCTCCTGGAAAACACCAGCCATTCCCAAGGGACTGGAGAGACAAGGAGCATTCCAACAGGGAGAGTTCCTTGTTCCTCCACCTGACAGTACAGTGAGGTTCCACTTTTTTAGCCCTTTCTCTGCATTAATTCAAAAAAGAAAAAGATACCAAAAAAAAGGTTTAAACTGTTCATTGGAAGTATGTCCCTTTGTTGGTACATTTTTGTTGTGTTCTGTATGGGTCTAGTCTCTGTTCATGTAAAGGCTCCTCACGGATGCCTCTTTATGCCAGGTGCTGTTCTGTGTTGGCAGTCCCTTCCCTCCTAGCACAGGCTCACGAGACAAATTCCTGGTGGCAAACCCACCCCACACCATTCCCTCAGCTCTGTCAGCACAAATGCAGAGGTGGCTGCTCTGAGACTGTGGTGAAGGAACTCACCCAGCTTAAAATAACTTGGCAAAAACCAAACCACCGTCTTTGTCTGCCCGTGAGCCCAGGCTGGGCTTTCACTCCTTCCCAGAGAGGAGCCGTGCAAACACTGCACTGGCCAAGTGAAGGGATGGATTCACCGTGGCACAGGGCAAGGATAAGGGAGAGGGGGCACTACTGTAAATCAGTATTTACCTCAAAAGTTGAAATATTTGCCAGTGCGAAACTAGTCCCTTAATATTCTTCGTCTTAAACTGACAATAAGGTCCTTTCTCACAGATGAGGTGACTTAAGGGGGCTCTGGACCATGATTTATTCAGATACCAAGGTCCCATCAAAACCAAAAGGAGTCACCAAAACCTCCCTGTGGATGAAGAATGAGTTGTGGTTTCAGAGGCAATGTACTGAGTGGAGCTCTCTCCCTCCTGGGTGATGAGGGGAAGGAAGCTGTTCAGCATCTGAATAAACACTGCATCAACCCAACTGACTGTGTTTTTCAAATACGGTTTCTACCAATTTTTAAAAACCACTTCCCAACACATCCCGTATTACAGAGAAAAACAATGTTTGTAACACTGTCTCTTAACTCTGGTCTCCCAAATACATCACCGTCACCCTAGTAATTTTTACCTTCCCTGTATCTCCAGCTGCCTGCAGGAATGTTGCCCAGACTGATGTTAGATGTAGTTTAAGAGCTGCAGGCAGATTGAGGAAGACATTCTACCTTTTTGCACCTCTACCCTTTGAAAAACCCTTGCACATGAAAAGCTCTGCATCTGCACTAAAAGCTGATCACAGTGAGACCCAGACTAATTAGCCTCATCAAGAGCTCATTGTCTGCTCCCTGCTCAGTGCTTGTTCTCTGCTTTAGAGTGTCTGCTCCTTCCAGTGCACTAACACAGGGAAGAGAAATTAGGACATAAAACAGTGAAGTGGGATCCACAGGCCTGCACGTCAGTAGATCTAATAGGTCTGGCATGTCCCTGCTTTCCTGACAAGCTTGATGGGCAAGGCACTGAGGTTGCTTTTGCTGCCTGCTCTTCCCCTCCCTCCCTCTTTAGATAATCAGCTTTTTAGAAAGAGCTTTTTCTTTGTGTAGCATCTGGTACCTTACAATCTCCAACATCACTTGGTTAGAACAGATGAACATTGCTCTTTTCATTAAAACACTAGGAAAGAAGTATTTCAGTCCCATTTTTAAAGTATTTTTATCAAGGCTTTTATGTCCTTATCTCTACATGCATGAGGCCAGAAACAGATGTGAAAAAAAAAGTAATTGAAAATGTTAATGATATCTTAAACAAAAATGTTTTGCTTCAAAGTTCCAAACACCTAATCCTTCAACAAATCAGCCTTCATTTAAAAGCAAAAATATAAAATGTAAAAATGCCAACCACCTAGTAACTACTGAATCGAGTGTTTATTTCAGGTGGTTGTCTGAGGAGCTTCTCCCATGTCAAATACAGAACAGGGCTTGCTCTGAATTACTGCAGCACCAACTGTGCCTTTTCAGAAAAGACCCAAATTACTGCTGCCCAGCAGACATACTTCGGCATGTTACTTTCATGTTCAGCCACTGCTCCAGCCTGAGCCCCTGGGGACAGGGGATTGCTGTGGCATTCTGTGGGACGGGGAGTACCACAGGCATGTCAGTGCCTGCAGACTGTGTCAGAGGGGCAGGATTTGCTGTGACAGAAGGTGCATGGGAGACCAGAGATGAGGCTTTTTCTTTCTTGTCTGAGACACTGAATTTAGAGAACCTCTTTGATAAAGAATACTTGTCACCCCTTTACTTCTTTTACCCCAATACTTCTAGTCCTGATAAATTTTGATTATTGCCATATACTCTGTTTCTCAGTGGTTTAATTATAAGCAGAGAGAAACCCAGTCACTTCCAAAATGAGCTTGAAATAAGCTACTATTTTAAAACAAAACCAATACATTTTTCTTGCTAAGGGAGAACAGAAGTTTCCAAAACTCCTCTGTAAAACTAATGCAGACTGTTTAAAGTATCCATTTCCTGCCATGACCAGAAGGAACCCAACATGGCCAGCGTGCATACAAAGCTCAATTTCAGTAGGACAGAGGGGCTTTGCAGCTCTGCTGGGGCTGTTTAGCTTGAATTACTGTTCACAGCTGTAAAAGGAACTCTTGCTGGTGTAGCAAAGCTGTTTGAAGATGCAGTTTGTTCGTGACCCAGGTCCTAGTTCTGATGAACAAGCATTTGTACCACAAGATCTACCATCAGCATTAACACACCATTCCTTATCCAACCTGGTGCCACAACCTGTAATCCCAGGAGCAATTTCCAGTGAAAGAGGAGAGGGTTCTACTTCCATTCCTTCTAACAGCTCTTACACCGTGCCAGAAACTCTCAGCATCCCAGGTTCTCCTTGGAAAGGCAGGGTCATGTGTTCCTTCTCACTCTTCAGGATTCATCATCTTTTACAAGGCTTTATTCATATCTTCTGAATGTTTTCACAAAGATAATAACGAATATTATTATGTAATCTGTGATTAACTCCTTTCACTTTGTACCTGTTATTTCCTGCAGGAGATACAGGAAGGCAGTACAGATTCCATGGTTCAGGGAAGGGGCACCCATGAGCCAAACCTCTGACAGGTGCACCTTCCATGAAAATTAACTTTACACAGAAAACACTACACCCTATGAAGGAATGTTGCAAATAAACAACTTCACATTTTGATTTTAGGAGCAGACTGCAAATGCAGCCTTCAACCACAGGGAGCACTGAGATTCTAACCCACACCACATCCCTCACAGAAGTCCCAGCAGCCATGACAAAATGACTGCAGAAATAATCCAGCATCCCGGCCCTCCTGTTGTGTCAGGAAAGAGGTACTGGGGATACAGCCAAAGGGACAAAACTTGTTTTAGTTGAGCATATTTTGAAAGCAGAGGAAGGAAGAAGTTAAGTCTCTCTACTAGAGTAGTTTAAAGCTTGTGAAAAGTGCTTCCAGTAACTGGACAAAGGATGGGAGCACAGACAGATACTACCAGAGGCAAAAGAAACAGAAAAATAAACCAAACAACAGCTTTAATTAGATTTTGTGCATAACAAGATTAATCTTTGTGGTAAAGTTGCAACAAAGGAACCCCTAAAAATCCTTTATGATATGAACAATGACATGATATGAACAATGACAGCAATTCCTCAGCCTTGGGGAACGTGACCACATCCAGGGTTCATCAGTGCAATGCTATTTTGCAAGAGTCTCCGGCATCTCTCCTTTCTCCTCTTCTGGATATTTAGATGTGTTTGTTTGGGGCTAGGGAGGATGTTTCCTAGTGCACCAGCCCTCAGAGGTTCTTGCCCTGACTCAGGAAGATATACACCTAAGGAGTTGCTACACTGAGTCTACAGATTCAGTTATTTGGCCTCTATTGGGCCTGGTAATTGGGAAAACTATTCACCCACAGGAGCACTGCCATACCTTGACAGGTTTAATTAGCATCCAAAGCAGACCCCTCAAACAAAGCTCTCACTAATCTCTGCTGCACCTCAGCTTCCATCCCATCAAGGCAGGACTTCAGCTGGATGTTCCCACCTTGGCAGTGTGAAAGTGAGGGATGGGAAATTTCCTCTCAGGCACAAAGAGCACATAAACCGAGGGCGAGAACAAAGGGAAAGGGGCGAGAAAGGGACCGAGATCCGGAGTCGGTTTCTTTGGATACCCTGAACGCGCCTCCCAGAAGACGCTGCGGACCGGGCGGCAGAAGCTCACAGAGCGAGGGAGGCTGGCTCAGCGCAAGCAGGGGCTCTGGGAGCGCCTCAGCCGATGTAGATCCTGTGGAAGTCGTTGGCCCCGAAGGCCGCGTTGCACTTGGGGCACTTGCGCTGCCGGGTGTCGTAGCGCGTCTTCACGCACTCGAAGCAGAAGACGTGGAAGCACTTGGTGAGCACCGCGTCCTTCTTGCGCATGTTGCAGCACGGGCACGTCAGGCGGGCCTGCAACACACACACACAGAGCTCTCAGGGGCCCTGCAGCACACCTGCTGTGCTCAGAGATGTCTGAGGATGAAGGTCCTTCCATTCCTCAGAAGGACAGTGTGGTTTCTTCAATGCCAGAGTACAGATGAGAGATGTCAAATACTGAAAGTGTGCCTACAGACCTGATAAAGAAAAAGGGAAGGTGATAGACACAGATACTCACCTTGTAATCCTTGATTTCCTCCATCAGGATCTCATCACAGTTGGGAACCATGTCAGGCTTCTTTGTGGTCTCCAGCTTCCTGCGCAACCTAGAAATATCTTCCTGCATAAAAACAAGGAGACCAAGTGAATGAGCAGTACATGCTCTGTCACAGCTTTTTCAGGGACCAAAGAGAACATACACCTGGCTAAGTCATGCCACCCATAGTTTCATCCCCAGTAATCCAAGAGATGACATGATCATCTGATACCATAAATATTGTCAGTTATCAGTGGCCAACACCTGAAAGAGCCAAGATGTGATGAAGCTAAAATCAAAGTGAAACTGGACCAAAAAAGTAGTTTAGTTGAAACCCTCTTCAAGCTCAATGTACAAGGAGAAGGACACTAAAGCAGACAGATATTGAAGGATTGTGCATAGGATATATACCTCAGCCCTTTTGAAGTTGAACATCTCTTTCTCTCTAGTTACTCTGTTTTCCACAATCTCCTCCTGAAAATCATGTAACTTCTTCTGAGCCAGCTCTAGTTGGGCCTTCAGATCATCTGCAAGCTGGGCTGCATCCATGGCCTGAGAAAGAAAACCAGTATAGAAGAACCAAACACAGAAGAACAGCTCTAATGATTTCTAGTCCCTTTTTGTTACCTTATTATTAAAAAGTTCTAATCATTTAGCTTCAAGATTCCTTTCAACAGAGCCAAACCTTGTCACACTGCAAAGCATGTCACTTAGAAAAACACTCATGATCACCCAATTCTCTTCTTAATGTATTTTCAGCCTTCCAGCTTCCACATTTTCTCTGTTAAATTGTTTAGAGGCAGTTCTACAGATGAACTAGATAGAACTGCAAGATACCTATTTCTAACAATCTTCTCTTTTCATCAGTTCTCCTCTAACTTTGTAACTAAGTTCCCTTAATACCACAAATTGTTGTATTAAGCACAGGTGACTCTGTTGAATTCTCCCCAGTTCCTCTTCACAGTGATATTCCTGCTTTCCTTTCTGCCTGTTCTAATGTAATTTCTGCATTTCTACTAAAACTTAACGACAAAGGCAGCATCATCCATAAGACTTAAGTCTTATTTTACTGGTAACGCACCTACTTTATTGATTATAGGCATTTGTTAAAAGTGTTCACATTCCCCAGCTGTTATTTTCCTTTCACTTATACCATCTTTCCTACAAAAGCTTTCACCCCAGTTGACTTCATCTGGCTGCTGTCTCTTTTTTCACCATAGGTTTCCTATAAAGGCACCTTACTTCTGCTCCCTAATCAGGCTTTCACAGAAACACATATGACCTGCTCATCCTTATCAAAGGAAAACATCCGTCTATGTTACTTTAATCATAATTCTTTCCAGGACTCCTCAGCCTTCTGATATACTCATCCAAAACCAGGGAATACCAGGTTCTGTAATGCCAGTGGAAGCTCAGAGCCACCTATGCCTCCCACAAGGCAACAGCTCCCCCTTACAACCCAAGAGGAAACAAAGCCATTACTCACCTTGCGTTTGTTCATTTCCAGGGCCTGTGTTCGCAGACCCAACTCCTTCTCTCCTGTTCCAATACTGCTCTGCAGTAAGTGTTCCTTCTCCTCCAGCTTACGTACAACCTGCAGCTGGGCATCCACCTTGGAAAGGGAGAGAGAAGGTACAGAAGGTATGAATGCATGCTCTGTGGGTCTTCAGAGCTGTCATTAAAGCTACAGATTAAAACTATCCCCGCTTCCCCATCACCGAGGAGTACATCCTGAGCTTGCCTTTTTCTCCCTGAACAGCCATGCCTGTATCCAGACAGCTGCACCCAGATCTCTCTGGTCAACACTTTGAAACTCAGCAGTCAAATATTTGCAACAAAGATGTCTTAATTTTTGGACAGTGGCTTAAAGAATTGCTGCAAGGCAGTGAACAGTTCCACAGTGGTTCCAAGGATGACAGGATAGAGAGTCATAGAATGGTCTGGACTGGAAGGGACCTTAAAGATCATCTAGTCCCAACCTCCCTGGGATAATTTCCACTAGGCCACGTTTCTCAAACCCCCATCCAAGCCTGGCCTTTAACACTTTCAGACATGGGGCATCCTCAACTTCTTTGGGCAACCTCCAGCAGTGCCTCACCACCCAGTGAGTAAAGATTTTCTTCCTAACATCTAATCTAAACATGCCCTCTTTCAGCTTAAAACCACTGTCTCTTGTCCTGTCACTATATGCTCGTATAAATAGTTCCTCTCCCTCCTTTTTCTAAGCCCTCTTCAGGTACTGGAAGGCTGCAATGAGGTCTCCCCAGAGTCTTCTCTTCTCCATGCTGAACAACCTCAGCTCTCTCAGCATATTCTTGTAGCAGAGGTGCTAATTTCTTCTCATCATCTTTATAGCCTCCTCTGGACTCTGTCCAACGTGTCTTTCCTGTGCTGAGGACCCCAGAGCTGGATGCAGCACTGCAGATGGGGTCTCATGAGGGCAGCATAGAGGGGCAGAATCCCCTCCCTCAGCCTGCTGCCCACGGTGCTTTGGATGCAGCCCAGGATGCAGTTAGCTTTCTGGGCGCCCAGCATGCGCTGCTGGGTCATGTCCAGCCTCTCATCCACCAGAATCCACAAGTTCTTCTCTGTACCAACGTTCTCAATGATTTCTTCTCCCAGTCTGTATCCGTGTCTGAGACAGTTCAAACTGAATTGTGGTTTCCAACTCCTCCTGCTTGTTACCAATATATACAGGTACAGGTAGAATATATACCAATATATACAGGTATAGGTAGAAGTACCATTACAACAGGAGAATGACTTGCCTCTTTCCCTCACCCATCTGCTCTCCATGGCAGTGAACCTGAGGACATTCTAATGCTCATACAACAGTCTCAGTTTCTTACTAAGACAGGCCTCTTTGGAGCCTGATGCATTCCTAGGTTGGTGAGAGGAACATTCTGTCCTGTACTGATTTTGGTGAGGATAGTTAATCTCTTCATAGCAGCTCACCTGCTGCTATGTTTTGCATTTTGGGGAGAACAGTGTCAATAACACACCACTGTTTTAGCTGTTGCTGAACAGTACTTACACAGCATCAAGACCTTCTGTGTCTCATGCTGCCCACCAGCATGCAGGCTGAGGGTGCCCAAGAAGCTGGGATGACACACAGCTAGGACAGCTGATCAGCTAGCCCAAGGAGTGTTCCATACTGTACAATGCTGTGCTAAGCAGTAACAGCTGGTGGAAAGGAAGAAATGGGAGGACATGCAGAGCTGCAACATTTACTAAATAATAAAAGGCATGATGAAGCCCTGCCTTCCTGGAGATGGCTGAACTCCTGCCTGCCACAGGAAGTAATGAATTAATTAATTATTTTCCTTTGCTTGTATGGACATCTTTCCTTTAACTGTTTAACTGTTAAACCGTCTTTATTTCATCTCGCCTGTTTCCTCACTTTGACCCTTCTGATTCTTTCCCCTTCTCCTCAGTGGGGGAGCGAGCAAATGGCTGCGTGCAGCTGCCTAAAACAGATAACCCACAACACCTCTACCTTCCCCACCACCTCTTTTGTCCTCTCTCCTTTTTCCATATTACCTGTGTTTTCAGTGTCAAAACTTGGTCTGCCAGCTCCTCCTTTTCCTCCTTCAGCAGCTTGTGGATCTGGTTGGATTTGATACGTTCTGACATCAGCTTGAAGTTGGCATCATCCTTCTCCCGCAGCTGCTGCATCAGGCGGATGTTCTGCTCTTGCATGTCTTCAAAGGCTTGGCCTGTGACATCCATTTCAGACAGCAGGGCCTCTTCCTCCTGTAGAATAATCACAGGCTCTGGCAAAACTGTCCCCTGGACCCCCTACAGTAACCCTGACATTTTACTTAGAGACATCAGACCTAGGATGAAGGATCAGATGAAGGAAGTTTCTTGGTGTCAGGGAACAGCATCATCCCAACAACCAGGAAAACATACTCCCTAGAAATCTGCACCACAGCAGAGATACTCTGAATTTGAAGGTGTAGAGAGAAGATGGTCACCTGTGGCTTGTCTGGCAGAATCGGCTTTGACACAGCCATTGCCAGAGCTGGGCAGAAACCAACTCCCAATTTCCAGCAGCTGAACGGCTGTCAGATGCACCAGGCCAAAAATTCTACATGTGGACAGCTTGACAGCTTCCAACTAACTGTCTGCCAAGTCCCTTAAACTCACTTTGGCCGCTTCAGCATTGACAAGGTACAGCAGTTCTGTTCTACAATAAAAAGAATCTGGATTCTAAAAAAGTACATGTCAATTCATTGGTTTGCCTCTACCCTACTGAGGTAGTCCTGCTCTCTCATTGGATTAAGCCTTTTTTAGCAGAAGGTATGTACCAGTTCCATGCAAACATATTCACTACATGAACTGAGGAGATAATAACTTTTTAAAAGAAATTGCAACCTCTTCCTCTAAAGGCTGATAAAGGTATTTCTCCTCTGTCTGCTTCACCAAGGCCACATGTTTAATTGTTTATTTAATGTTTAATTGTTATTAAACATTTCCCACCAACACTTGCCTGTGATACACCAGAGTTGAGGGTTGAGGGGGTTATTTTGTTGGTGGTTCTTTTGCTTGTTCAGTTTTCTTTCCCTTGGGTAAACAAGAACCAAACTTGCATCTCTGACTCATACAAATATAAATTCCTTCTCTTCCTGGACGTAACCTTGAAGGCAGCTCCTTCACAGGTGCTTCAGCCAAAAAAGAATTCATCAGAAACTTCTCACCTGCTTAGCCATGGCAAGTTTCTTCTGCAAATATTCAATTTGTTCCTCCACTGCTCGGATCTTGCGGAGGGCATCCTCATCAGCCATCTTTTTACTCTCCTTTTTTTCCTTATCTTCCAATTCTTTCACCCTCTGCCTCAGTTCTTCAAGCTACAAGAACCAGAAAAGACACTAAACACAAGGATGTGCCCTGAGCATTGTTAAAAGCCTGTTTCCCCCACAATTCTCTGAAACACTCAGGACTGCCTTCAAAGCATGGCAAAAAAACCCCCATGTCATTTTGACAGAGTATTACTGGCAGATGTACCACTGAGATGGGCTGTAAGCCCAAGATCTTGACCTCAACACCTCTGAAAATTTCACAGCATCTTTCATCAGAGTAGGAACATCAGTCTCTTGCAATTGTACATGTATGGATATGTGGACTGAAAGCATCTGCTCCTTTAAGGGCATCTGGTCAAGGACCTTTTTCCATACGAAAAGGAGATAAAAGGAAAAGGAGGAAGTAAAATAAAACATAGAGACACAAACTTGGCAGACAAATGATAAGGGAGGCAATAGTGAGAATGAAAGCTGGTCAGTCACACTAACTGATGAGAGCACGTGAGAGTGTGAAAATGTTTATTCCATTGAGGTTGATTGTGGGAGGAGAAAACCAGAAACAAAATATACAGAGGCACAACCCTGACAAAACAAACACAGAGACAAAGAGAGGACGCAAACCTCTCCAGTCACAACGGCTGATAGGCTTCCAAGAAACTACAGGGACTACTTCCAGGAAGATCAACTTGGACTTTGTAACTGATGACACTATAAACCAGGAATGGCTTCTGAACTGGGAGGTCTGTGGTAATCAAGAGCTGTTCAAATCCAGAAGCAATGTACAGGGAAATGGTGATCAAGTATGAACAAATTGGGGTTAGACAGAGAAAGGTATAAAAGGAGCCAGTCACATGTAAAATACAGGCAGTCAGCACACATTTGTCTGGCTCAGCCTTGCACATGATCGTCACAGCCTGTCCTATCTTCTTGCATCTTTTTATTACAAATTTTCGTAAGTATCGCTGTGTAATCTAACTCTTTACCCCATGTATGTGTGCTGCACAGAGTAAGTGCTGCCTGCAGGTGAGACCTGCTTGTGAAGAGGGGCTTGGAACCACAGGGGTACCAAACAGAGGGACATGCTGGTACTTGAGAGGTCTGCAAATGTGTCTGTGCTTATGAACCTAGAGATTGTTGTGTGTGTGCATGCACTAGCAACTAGTGCTGTTAATCTCCAGACCGTTCCAATCTCTAAGTGACAAAGCTGAGAAGGCTAACTCGGTTTTGAAGAGAAAAACAACACAGTTCCACTGCAGAGTATCTGAAAAGAAGTTTAAGTAACATGTTGAAAAGAAAAAAGGAAGAGAAATTAGAAATACCTCAGCTTTTGCCTTCTTCTCAGCTGCCATCAGCTGCACTTTGTCTCTCTGCTCTTTGGGGGCAGAGCGGTACATATCTAGCAACAGTTTCATCTCCTTCTGGCTCTCCTGGGCCTTCCTGGAGAAAGGGAGACAGACCACTGTGAGAACACAGCAGGAAAGTGTTACACAGCCAGCATGAGAGTCTAACAATATTCTCTCCATCTCCCACATGGATGTGGAGTCGTTGTTGGCTCATCTTATCCTGGTAACATAAACCAGTAGATGAGTACAGGCTGTAAAAAAAACATGTTCAGGCATGTGGGGTGAAAGGCAAGAAGTGGGGTGGAGATGAAATATATATATCCTAACAATAAGCTACAAACTATCCACCTCTGCTTTGGGAACCATCCAGGAGAAGGAAGACTGCTGTGTCCTCTATTAATAACCTGCTGCTGTGAAGTTTTATGCAATGGTTAGGACAGCAACAAATAAACATTACTCAACCCACACCATGAAGTATCTGGTTGGTAATTCATGCTTTAGGCTGTTGTAGGAAAAACACTACCTTGACCAAATCACAATCAGATACAGAGGGTGTCAAGAAACTCTCTTGGCTTCAAACTTCAGTGATGCTAATCCCGTAAAAGTAAGAACATGTGAACACCCCAGGCTTGGGCACTGCTCCCACAGGAAAGGGAAAGACAACAACTCTTACTTGAGCTCAGCCTTCAGCTGCTTGATCACTTCAGCCTCCTTCCTTCTACCACCTTCATGCTTCCCTTTCTCCTTCTCTTTGGACACTCTCTCCTGCTCAGATTCCTTCTGCTTCTGCTTTTCCCGCTCTCGTTCCTTTTCCTTCTCTTTCTCTTTTTCTCGTTCTCTCTCTTTCTCCTTTTCCTTCTCTCGTTCCCTCTCCCTTTCCCGTCTCTCCCGCTCCCGTTCCTCTTCATCTCGCCTGGCCTTCATTTCATTAACATCTTCGGACGCAGCCTTGGGAACAGACACTTGGGCAGAAGGATCATCAGGCTCCTGCTTGATCTCTGGAGGTTCCTCCTTTGTGTCTTCAGTGCTGGACTGGGACTGTAGGAGAGCATTGCCACTGCGAGAGCGGATCTGGTGTGGAACAGCAAGAGAGATGACAAAGAAAACAAACCATTAAGTTCTTAGCCAGAAATTTTCCTTACCCCTTCTCCCTTGTCTTCCCAGATCCATGCTTCCATGACCCCTTTGTAACTGCTCCTACTTTTCGTGGAGCACTACACAGCTACAAAGGAAGAGCATTCATTTGGTCAAAGGAAGCAGCAGAGTGCAGAGCTCCACAGAAAATTTCACTGCATCCTGCACACCTTATCAGAAAGGTTGATACTGCTGGCGAGGGTGACAGCATTCCCCCTTCTCCTAAGCACTTTCCCCTTTTTTCTGGCATTTCCTGCTGTAATACCTTGCTCAGGTCAGACTGGGCCTCTCTCAGTTTGCGCTTGTATCTCAACACCTCTCCCTTCAGCTGGTGGTTGTGATTCTGGAGGCTGCTGATGAGGTGACGCATCTCCCGATTAATTGGGCCTGCAGAAACAGAAACACCACTGTAACAAACCACACTTCTGCCAACCTTCTTGAGGACTGTCATGGAGATGGGGAACAAGCTAAGTACAAAATAAGGCTGTTACCATTCTGCCACACAACAGAGCAACA
>VXAZ01008616.1:0-39118 GCA_013399875.1 Gymnorhina tibicen
TTTTTTTTGCAAAAGGAATTACAGGTGTTTGTTCCTGAGTACATCTTTTTATCTGAGTAGTTCCCTAAAGTCCATTGACTAAAAGTAGCCATACAGGTATGTTTGCAAGCAGAATTTTTTGACATTTACAGCATAACACAAATAAATCCACAATGTTAGTGTTTTCTTCTCCACGTCCAGCCAACTGTAAGCAAAGACAACTTGCAAGCAAAAACAACCCATGCTTAATGGCACAGAACTGTTGTGAAGGATTATTCTCACTATGCTCAGAGAGTATGAAGATGATTAAGAGTGTGAGTTTACATTTGTGCAGATATTTGGGAACTCAGCCTTTCAGAAAGAGGATAGCATGGAGCAAGATTTTATCTTACGTATTTTAAGAACACAACATTAAACAACAAGTGTCTAAAATAGAAAAATATTTTTCAGCATATCTTTAGAAAAGAATCTGAAAAGATACGCTGGGAGCTAGGAAAAAGTAGCACCCGAGTGTTTGTTTATCCAAAGTATTTGTGCTGGTTTGAGACTCAAAAAGTTGGATAAAATTCTCATAAAATTTGTAGTTTCTTCTGGGATCTCCCGTTCCTATTTATTCTGATCCTAATCTTATGCAAAGAAAGAAATTTAAAAAATCCCACGTGGCCGTGCAATTTACAATCTTAACAAACCTGGTGGGAAAACAGCTTTAAAATCAGCATCTTCAGTTTCTGAAATGTCTGCAATGGAGCAGCTATGCTTTGGTAACTTTATTCCCATAAAGCATTGTACTCCAAAGGAAACTACAGCCTATAATTTCAAGATATCTGTGAATTTTAAGTTTCTACAGCCATTCTTTAACATCTGGCACTTAACAACCTACCTACACAGTAAGAACCTCAGCAAATACATTCACTGTCAAAAGTCGAGGGCATGAATCTCTGGTTTAATATTCAAAACAGATCATGTCCTTGGGGACTTCACATTTCTTTTACATTGTTGTTCACACATCTGCATATGCATCTGGAAACATTTCTTTAGAGGTCAGCAGGTACAACTGAGTGGAAAAAATCCTCATTAAACGCAGAGCAGCACAAATGTACCCGGTTATGTGGTGAGGCAATTTTTGAAGCCCTAGCACTGCTGTGTGGCCACATATGCTCTAACCCATCATCGGTTCAGAGTTCTGCTCTGCTTGGCCTCAGACCTGTTGGAGACTGGATGTCCAGAGGTCTACATGGAGCTAGGTCTAGCTCTTCCTCAAAAAAGAGATACAGAAGCATGAAGTAGATGCCTTCTGCTGGAACCAGTTCGGATGGAATATTTTTTCCATTGCCTTACCCTGATGACGTTAAGCAGGCACTATAAAACCAGTATTAACTAATTTTAAAAGAAATCGTCAGCATAGTGTTGCCCCTTGCTGTATTTCTGTTGTGGTTTAGGAATGCTGCTCCCCAGTTCAGTGACTCGCCCAGGGAGGCTCTCCCAAGCCAGGTGTCTCTTGCTTGCTCCCCACCTTCCCCTCCCTCTTTCTGTGCTGGTGATGGAGTTGAGAGCTGGAGGCAGGAAAGGTGAAAATCACCAATTAAGAACAATTCACTGGAAACAGCAATGAGATAAGAAGACAAGCAGTAACAGCAGCAATATTAACAACAGAGGTGTGCAAAGAGAGGGTGATATACGTGCACAGTGCTCACCAGGCCTGGGACAAATGAAAACAGTGGTGGATTATTGACCTTATGATGGGGGCCCTCCCGTTTTGGCCGAGGGCGAAAGAGCAGAGAGAGCCGCTGTTCTGCTGAAGGTGTTTATTTTGTAGTTCCACAGTTCTCTGAAGGCAGAGTCCGAAGGGGTTAAGCAGAAGCAGCGGCAGCAGTAGCAGGCTAAGGGCAAGATGGAACAGTTGTAGATGATAAANAACTTAAAACTTAAAATTTCTACTGAAAGCTAAAATTCTATTTTTCTACTTCCCTTTGGTGTGACTTCATGTATCTCAGTTTATCCAAAGGTTTTAAGTTCAATCCCTGTGCTTTGATTTTCCTCTGGGCCTGAGTCCAGAGGAGTTCTCACTCCAACGGTGGACAGCTTCCCTCCGCCTGCCACGCTTCAACACCCTTCTCAGAAGAGAGACAGTCCCCTTTCCCCTGCCCTGGCAATGCCCCGAGGAGGTTCAGAATAACACAGTGTCTTGGGCATGCGCCCTCCTGCTGCTCTGAGCTGGAACCAGGACAACTTACTCCCATGAATCCAGAAAAAACCCTAGCGTTTCTTGCTTACGTGTGAAACTCTAACAGGGCATTTCAGCCCCTGTGGAAGTAGCGTGAGATGAGTTACCACTGAAGAATTTCTCACTGCCTGTCAAATAGAAGAAATCGGGTATAATCCAGAGATATCCTCTGAGTAATGTTCTGCCTGAATGTTAAGGTGCTGAAATTATTCTAGGTGACTCCATTCACATTCAACCAAAATGACTTGACATTTAGGCATATTTCTGCAACATCTTGCAGGTTAAAAGATAAAACCAGGATAATTTATTTCTAGTTGTCAAGCACAATAAATCATTGCTGCTATAGCTCACATAGGGAAAAAAGTCTGTTCCTCGATAATTTAATACTTAGAAGTAATAAAACATCCTTTAGTAAAAAATGAAGTAAATAAAACTAAATAAAACCAGGATCAGTGAGGTAAATAGCAGACTGCTATCATGGACAGATGTGAAAACATGATCATTTGCACTTTAGTGAGACTGGAATTAGATTGGAAATGTATCATATCAATAGTGATGTAATTGTGATGACTTGATCCTTATGAAATGCCTCAGGATGTGCTACAGACATCGCCAGTAAGAGCAGGTGAACCTTAGCCTGAGTAATGCACCTAAAGAGAAGGGAAAGAAATAGGAGAGAGGAAGTAGGAAAGGGGAAACAAAGAAAAACTGGACTAAATGAACATCAGGGGTTTCTCACGTATGAGTTGGCATCTGTTGCTAGATCAACTGTGCCTGGAGGTAGAAGATACCTCGGGCTGAGACTATGTATTTGTTGAGCAAACAAATCCAGCAAGGATAAAAGTGATCCTGGGTTCATCCCTAACACTCGGGTGCTTCAAGCGACACTGGTGCACATTGATGACTCCTCAGAGTCTTTGAACAGTAATATATCTTTTAGAAACCTCAATATCCAAAAGCCTTTTTTTTGCTTCTTGCTTCAAGCCACAGATCAGTTTGTGTTGTACATCTGAACTCCGTGCACCAGGCAAATGCAGGGTAAGGACACTTCTGCTTCTCAGCAGGCTGCTTTGCTGATTTGTTTTCTCAATAATCAGAGCTTGCACTGCCCGCAAAACTAGGAAACAATGCATGCTGCTGAAATCAATGCTCTGAGTTCATGCTTTATCCAGAGCTGCTGAATCCCTAATCCTTACACAGAGTCCTTTCCAAACAACCAGACAATCAGGTACACTTCAGTTCGGAAAATATTCTTTACCTTCCCCGTCCACTACAGAAAACTGACACGGTGTGTGTTTTGGTATTGAAGAGGACTCCTGCAATTATACAGATATAACATGGGACAGTTTCCCCCACAGGAAGATTATATTGCCATGGTAACCAAGGAAGGAAGTCGATTTAACATTGGAGTCCATGTTTTCCTCAATTTCTGTATTAGCATTTGCTCGTGGCAGCTACATTATCCAGAACCAAAGAATTTTAATCAAAGTTATAAAATTTCTGGAAGCAGTGGGGGTTTGCTTACATTATGGGAAAATAGTATTTCTCCATTCTAATAAGTAGACTTTAATATAACCATAGAAAGTTTTGGCTTGATCTTTAAAGATTCTCTAGACCCACCCTCCTGCCATGAGCAGGCATAACTTCCATTAGGTGAGGTAAAAATATAATATGTGTTCTTACTCTTGAATGTGAAAAATCATACGAAACTAACCAAGACATGCTTCAAATTTATTTTCAACATTAATCCAGGTTTGTTTTCTTATGTGCATGGATCATGAAATGCCATCTGGGAGAACAGATATGGGTCTTAATGGCTCAGAACACCCAAAGAAACCCAAGGAGATGGAGAGGTAAATTTCATAAGGGGCATACAGGAAAAAAGGAAAGTAGAGGAAAAGTTGCAGGACATCAAGGTCCTCTGAGTACCTGGGACAAGATAAAAACTCACAGAAACACAAAGCATTTGGTGGCCTGTTTCAGGCAGCTCCACAGCAGGTTAGCTTTTCGGGTCTGACATGCCACTGGAGGAGGTGCCTTGCAAACACTCCAGCTGCAGAACAGCCTGCCCGGCGCTTCACAGAATGGGGTGTCTTACACAGCGAACGAGTCACAGGCGTTTGGCAAAAGGATGTAAACCAGGGAGCACAGAAAATTCTCCAAGAGCGGCCTTCAAGCGTGATAAGTACTGGTGAGAAGGCGCTGACTGCTCCCTGGGGCAGGGCTGTAGTTATTTTGGGGAGGGAGGAAGTGTACCATGTGCAAACAGTGACCCACCGAGTTTAGGCAATAGGTTTGGTCTTTGACAACAAGTGGAGAAAAGAAAATTGCAAACTCCACACTGGGAGACAGCGGAGTGGACCAGTGACTCTTTTTTTTTTGTGAACAACGCAGGAAATAATTTCCTGTTGAACCTGCAATCTGTGGAAATGACCTGTCTTGGGGGAAGAAGAATCTCCTATAAATGATTGTCAAAGAGGGTTATCCAGTCTGCGTTGCTCATCTGATTTCCTGATGCCACCATTACAATTTGGGATTATATCAAGCAGATCAGAAGCAAGCAGAAGTTCTTGGCATGGGACAAAAAGAATTTGCATCTGGTTTTGGTCAGTATCTTTTCAAAGGATGAGACTAAAGCAGAGGCTAACACGTTCTGGAAAGAAGGTCTTGTCTTTGGTGACAATGTTACCAGAGTAGGTTTTATTCTCTTGGTCACAAAGGATGATCCAGAAGGGACAAGTTCTCTCTCAATAAAAAGGGAAGAGTGACTTTGCACTGACTCACCTGTTCAGGTGTGGGCATGTTCAAGTGTGGGCATGTTCTCCTAAAAATGCTTAAGCATGAATATTTTCTCAATGCCAAGCACTAACGGAAACAACTGAGAAAAATTACTGTTTAAAATACTTTTTCCATTTTATCCCTTTCTGTCTAGGTTTACTGTTTTTTTTTAAACTCAATCTGTACTGCACTCCAAGTCTTACATATAGGAAGTAAAACCTCCTAGTATCTGCAGCTGGTTTTGGTGTTATGTTCAGCTTTCCAGTGTCTGAGTCCTAAGATCAAATTTCATTCTTTCTCAAGCAGAGTAGGATAGGAGAACTTGTGTTGAATCCTCAGAATCCTGAAGCCTTTGCTGAGAGCAGTATGAATTTATGAGTATGAGCAGTATTAGTCTGGTGGTCTCTTAGTCTTGAGTACACTTCAGTCAATTTTTTTACCTTTCTGTGACACGGTTTTCTTCATTCTCTTTAGTCCCCATTTGAAGTTTGCAAGTGGCACAACAGCTTCTGCCAGATTTGACTGATGTAAGGAGCTTTGCTTGTTAGCAAAAACTCCCTAGGTCTGTCAGGTCTTTATCACTTCGGATACTCCCAGAGCTTGTGCTAAAAGAAGTCACAAGGCAGCAGATATTTGAACACCAGACAACTGATACAGCAAGCATCAACTATCTCAGGCCATCACAAACCCAGACAAGCCCCGAGATGTTTTGTTGGCTTTGGAAGAAAATTTTTGCTAGTGATGGTAAAAATCATCATTAGTAGGCCATCAGAAAGATTTATCTGAAGAATAAAACTCTCTGATATAGAACAAGAGACTGTGAGATCATTGGGTTATGGTCAAGGTAACCAAAAGCATTCATAGCAAAGCAAGACTAACTAAGCACATCTATCCAACTCCTTCAAAACTTTGCTCTTTATAAAAGATGCATTCTCCAGGCAAGAAAAGGGCAACTTGTGTCTTCTTTTAACATGAACTCAGAAGTTCCTGATATTCAGTTATAGACCACAGTGCCCAGGATCCATGCAAACTTCACAGTGAAACAGAGAAATGAAGAGGTCCTGTCTCAAAACAGTCAGCAGCTTTTGGACTTTGAGTTTTGCACTTACCAGGAATGATATCTTTTATAAATTCGTTCTTATTCACGTCCAGCCTTTTGCGACCAAGAGTGCCTGTCCACTGCTCCCGAATGCCTCAAGGTTTTGGTATGATTTCTTTTCCTTAATTCACATCCAGAAATTTTTTCTTGAAACCCGATGTTTTTCACATTGTCTTCTCATGAATAAATACCATCACAGTATCTTCTCATGAAGGTAAAATGGGTATAGTCCTGCTTTTGATTCTTTCTAAAAATGAAAATTCTCAGAAGTAGGCTAAATACGCTTTCTGCTTCAAAATCCATAACCTCTTCTAGCCACATTTCACATTTAATTATAGTGACAGTCATGTGATAATAGCAATGCAACAAATCAATGTAAAAACAACTGACCTAAACATTAGCATTTAGTGAAGTGTCCAAAAATTTCATCAAAACCCAAGATGAGGCATACCTAACACGTTAAATCAGGTGAAAGAGTCTCTTGCAAGATAAGGGATCATTAGATTAAATTCCAAGCACAGAAATTTTTAAAAATTTATTTTTTGGCACCTGGGACCTAGTCAGAACATGATGTAAACACAACCTGGACACAGCTTGATGGAACCTATGGATAATATCTGCCTGTGATCAACCACGACGTTGTAAATACATACACTGAAATACCCAAAAGATTATGATTTTCCCCCTCAAAATGGGAAACAAAATGTATTTCTAGGTTAACTAGACTGTCAGATTAACAAAAGCTGATTCTGTAGATATGTATTAAAAAAAAAAAAAAGGTTAAAATGTAGTAATTAAAACCCCCTCAAGTTCTCAGAGCACTCACATTGGGTATCCCTCTCCTTCTGATAGTCCTATATCACAAAAATTCCAAATAGTTTGGGTCATACACTGGCATCAAGTAAATTCATCCGAAACACCTATTTTAGAGTTTGTTTTGACCTCTGGGATAGTGCTAGCAAACCAAAATGAGGTGTTTGGCTGCTTGAAGGTGTGAAGATACGTCTGGGGTTTCCTCTTCATTGCACTCCAAGTATTTTTCTTAGAAGTTCAAAAGGGGTTGCTTAGGTTTGTTCACTTGTTTTAAAAAATATTTATGTATCCGTTTTTCAGCATTTCAGGAAATAAGTTTGTCAGCTGGTCTTAGGATCTCGTTTTTATGGTTTTCATCACTTAATTGATTTCTGAAGTTACCTGCAGAGATAATGCAGTGGGTATTGCTTGCATTAGTTGCCAGTATTTGCTTGGGATTGAATCCTGGCATATTTAAAAATATGGTGGTTTGATAAGCTTTATGAAAGCATCTTTAACTAGGTCAAACCTGGGAAAGAAACAGGAAGTTTCAGCTATGTCTAGAAATTCTCTGTGTGGAATGTCTATTTACTGGTTTGCATCTGTCTTAAGTGTAGTAAATAATTCTTTATCCAGGGCTTATTTTCACGTTTCTCTGAAAATAAGAAAGCACTTCCACTATTTCACTTGGAAGTGCAAATCCAAATGTAAATTTCCAACCCTGCTGAAGCAAAAAGCTGTATATTTGGAGGAATCAGCTATTGGAAGTCAAGCTCCTAGCATCATGGAAAGGTTAAAAAAGGGCCCATTTCTACTACATCACAGTGTCTATCCCAGTATGGATCCCTGAGGGACACCACTCACTGCTGATCTCCATTTGGACATTTGTGGGATTCCAGAATGCGGGGAATATTTCTCTGCCTGTTTTGAAGAGTTTTCCCCCCCTGGACCACGCTGGTTTTGACCTTCGTCCATGGAGAAAGCTGCCAACTCTCTGGGAAGAATTAGAACACACAGTGGTGTGAATTAAATAATAGAACATTATGTAAGGTTATCACAGGGTGAATATTTAAAGGTGTTGGGTTTATTAATGTAGTAAATAGATGAAAAGCAAAAACTCCAAAATGGAGGATTGTTGTTGTTGCTAGATCTTCTCCTTCTTCTCCAACTACTCCGTGTTCTGCAGTAAGAATTGTTTAAAATGATTGGATAAAGAAATCCGCAGTTCCTGTAAACGTGACATAAACATTTGTTGAACATTGGTAGAAAAGTGAAAATATCTTTCGTTTTAAGTGCCTATTGGATGATTTACCTTTAAAAAGGCCGTGTTATCTTGATTCTGGGGACATTCAGAGGACATTTTCAAGACATTCAGAACGCTCTGCTGCACTCTCTGCTCTATGCTTAACTTCTCTGATAAGATTTAATAAACTATCTGAAAGCAGAGGCCACTGGATGTTCCCTTAGTACTTGGGAATCCTGGCAAGGATTTCAAATTCCTCCTTCAGCAGGGGAGGTCTAGTTTAAGGCACAGCAAAATAACAGGTAAAAATCCACAAGTGATTTTTACAGACATTGACTGTTGACTGCAACTGTTTGGAAGTGACCACCCAGGTGATTCCTTACCCTTCAAACAGTCCATCTGAGCAAATCTGTGCCTCCCCAGTTTAACGAGAAGGGTGGTGTACAGCAAAGAACAAATGAGCAGATGAATGATGCCTGGAGCTCTTCCCTTGTCCACTGATGCATCACAGGAAGCCACTGGTTTAGACAGGCAGTGCTGATAAATTGGACACTCTCCAGTCTGATCAGTATTGATCAGAATTGATCAGGCTGATCCAGTATTGCCTGACCAACATTCATTTGTATCTTCATGCTTAAAGACTGGTATCACAATATAGATAAGTTAAAATCCTATAGGGAAAGAAAAAGGCAGCTTCTCTTCCTGGAAAACGTGCTTAGAGATGCTACTAAATGATTAGAAAATCTGGTTAGATCTAATAAAATAGTGTTTTCACTTGCCACAAATATAAATAAATGTAATAATATATATAAAAAAAATAAAATAAAATAAATACAATAAAATCCTAATAAAGCCTAAATCTGGTCCACTGAATCTTAAAGTATAGTATTTCAGTAAGATTTTATTGTAAAACTACGGGAGAGGCTTTAATTGAAGGTTCATGAGAGTCTGCATAATGGCAAAATTCTAAACACGTAAAATATTACTCTCCATCTACTTTTTGCTTAGAGTTTCTTATCAGGGTAACACCAAGGGAGGAATTCACCATCAGGCACCCCTTTAAGCTTTTTAAGATTTGAAATCTGCTGCTGGGAGAGCCCAGACACCTGTGAAACCATTGATGGCAAATAGGTGATGCTGGTTTTGCTGTCCTTATTTCTTAATAATATTCATGGAACCTGTGAGCTGCTTTCAGCTCCTGTTCAAAGTGGTCTTAAATTGAAAAGGGTGAGAGAAAAGAAATACCTTGTTGCACTTCTCATCTTGAATTCTCATCCTACCAAAATCACAAAACCAGATACCAGCATCGGGTTCAGGCTGAAGTAGCAAAAGGCAAAGAGGGAATACAGAAAGCCAATGAAGACAAGTATTCTTATTCAAAACTAGTCTCTAAGCCTGCAAAATGTGCTTACATGTTTCAGCTGCTCCAGCCTTTCATCCCGAGTCTTGTCCCAGTATTGACTTTTCATGTGTGTGTGTTCTTGAAGCAAATTTGCTCAATGTCACAAGGCTGCCTGAGGCTCGACTACAAATCAGGGATATTGACAGCTACGTTAAAGATGAAGAAAGGGAAAATGTTTTTTAAAAAGCCCAAGAATAAACACAGAAAAAGAAGGTACAGGAAAGGCTTTGTGACTAGGAAAACCCTGTTGTTCCTGAAGTTCCTTCTGTAACACTGGAAATACCTCTGACACGTCTCAGCATTAAAATGATGTGGGATTGAGAACATAGTCCCAATTGTGCTCAGAGCAGCTTCAAAATCTAGGAAGCCCTGCTTTATCAAATATAACGGGGTTTTGAGTTCATTATTCATTTAGAGAGAAAAATGCCTTTGTAATTCTGCTCCCAGTAGAAGCAGTGTGTGATTCTGATACTGTGAACCATGTTTGTTCTGCCTTTTGCAGACTCATACCTAAGTTCACGAGTCAACCTGATGTAAATACAATTTAGAAGATCTCCCTCTCCTATGGTTGTCAGGGAAAAGTGTCATAGCAGCCCTGAATTTGGTCTGCATTTCACAGAACTGTGAGCAACTGAGAACCTGATCAGTTCTAGAGCACTCTACGTGACAAGGAGCCATATTTGATTTTTAAAACAAAAAAAGAATTTTAGTAAAAGAGATAGAAAAGCGTTATTCTTAAAAGTAGGAGCACTTTTTGAAATCCCGAATTAAGTTTAATATGTTGGTATATTAGTCAATAGTTTAATATTAGTTTAATAGTTGTTATATTGGCTCTATGGGAGAACTTGCCCTGTTTACTAAATAATAAATGCTACAACTCCTCCTGGGAAGGAATGGGTGACACAGATACTCTGTTTCTTTCCTGGTTCCACCTTGCTCCAGAAAACAATTTAATGGTGCCTTTGAGGCATGGATGCTTTTTTTTCCACCTACTCACGGCCCGCAGAGTTTTGAGGTTAGTGGCAAAAGAAGGCTGGGGAGTGCAACTGACCCTTCCCTCATCCTCAGCTGCAAGAAAGGGGAAATATCTGTAAGGCCAATTCTCTCGTTTACCCTCAGCTGGAAAATAGGACAATCTGCACAAATGATTGAAGATGAAGGATACACACAGGAATTCTCTGCCCGTTTGTACTGAGAGAATCGCCTTGAACTTTATTTCACGGTGAGTTTTTTTTCCTCTCCTTGCTCCAAAACTTTGATCTATTTATTCTTAGTAACTGTGTTTTATGATTTAATAAAAGCATAATCTTGGGGACTGGTTTGGAAATTCAAGAGAATTTATGGCAAAACTGGTAGTTTATGGGCTCAGTGTTGCAGAAACAACATTCCTATCACTACATGCCTTCTTGCAGAAAACTTACAACACAAAACCGGCTCATCAATGAACTGACATAAAAATAATGAAATATCATCCTAAACTATCCTCCGTGGATTAAAACACCAGGGTACAAACCTTGGTAGTGACATGATGGAGACCTTGTTCAAAAAAAAATTACAGTTTAAAAAGTACGGTTGTTTTTCTTTTGATCTTGAACACCTTGAAATTTGGCATTGAATAAAGCAGAGGTAGAATGAGCTTTCTACCTTCTTCCTCATCAACAAATGCAATTTATTACTTTTTATATTTTCAAGACTTGTCTTACAGACTTTCAAACAAAAGAAATAGAGAAAAAGACTCCTAATTCATTTCCTACCAAATAGGACAAGTTATGAGAAGTTCAAAACACTGGGAAAGCAAAAGCTTGAAATAGAATTTTTTTTTGGAAGCCCAATTATCAGGGCATTCCTTTTGTTCAACTTCTCCACCAGCTCAGAGGTTAATTCAAATAAGCTTTCACAATTTCAGACTGCAAATTTCTTTTGGTACTTTTTTACTAGCATTTACAAAATTGGACCCCAATACTTAAGCAGTCCTCCAGCTCCTAAATTACTTTTGGCAAAAAGTAACCAATGTCCAGTAGTCTGGAAATATCGATGTTTCTTTACAAGACTGTGTGTTTTCTTTAGAACTTTATTTTGTCTTTCTCTCACTTATTTTCTAATCCCTTCTTTCAAATTACATTTTCCAATAACAGTAGTTCTCTGCTTACTCCCTCTTTTACTTTCAAATGAAGTACTGTATCCCCTTTGAATCTCTATTTTATTTTCTGTTGTGTGTGGGTTTTTTGCTTGCCCTTGGAATAAAAAGAGAATGGCTCCAAACACACAGTATCCCCTGGCTATTTTTAAAAAAGAGGGGAAAAAAATTTCAGTGATTTTTCTTTTTTCTGAGTTAATGAGTGGGAAATAAAAACTGAAGTGATAAAAATTTCGAAATTTTTGTATCAGTTTCAGTCTTGAGTCTATGCTTCATTGCGCTCATAGCACTATTTAGTTAAAATAAGTAGTCTTGGGACTATGGGAATTGAATTTCTAAACAGCTGCAACCTTACAGGAAAAAGTGTTTCGTTCAAACTGAACTTCTCCCATGGTTTGATGGTTATAAGCGTTCACTTCTCTGTGGATGCAGATCTGAAACAAGAGCAAGAGTGTATTGCAGTGTTAGAAGAATCTCTCTACCCACCTACTTTCTTTTGTGGCTATCAAGAATACACAAATGGGGGAAAGAGAAAACAGAGGACAGGAACAAATGGTCAGTTTTCAAAACAGATTTTTAACAGTGTTCTCAGGATTTGTTTTCCTACAGCTTCACAAATGCTTAGTCTGTAGACAAATACACAATGCCTTCACCATCTCTCCCTCAAACCCTCTATATCTTCATAAATGAAGTGCTAGGGCCTGAGCACAGTTGACTTATAGATGAATCCTGTGCTGCCTACGTTGGTCATTTAACCATAGAACCTTGTATATGCCAGCTGGTTTAATGCCAAACCAGCTGCTTTAAAAACTTTGGCATGACCTTGTGTGATTATCTGCGAGACACGTCATGAGATGTATCGTGTTTAGAAACTTTCCCAGCTGCCATCACCAGGTGCTCGTCTGTAAGAACCCCCCTGCCCCCAACCATGGCCTGGGCTCTGGCCAAGCCCTGGTCCTGGTTGGTTGGGAAGCGTGTTCTGAAGGTTATAAAAGCTGGGCTGCCCCCTCACAGCAAATTTGAAGACCTCACCTATGGGTGGATGCTCTGCGTGGGACATCCCATGCTGGGGAAGTTCTCCAAGCCGTCAGTGCAGCAGGGGCTCCCCAGCGACTGCGGATCTGGGTGATGGTGAAGTATTTGGGGCAGTGGGTGATGTGTCTTTCTCAGTCACTGTTCCCTGACTGATACAGTAAATGATTAGTTGTGTTACCTTGCTCATTTTGCTTGTTGCTAAACCCGAAGGCATCGTAAGGTTATTGTTTTATTAAATGTATAATTTTATTTTCGTGTTGCCTTAATATCAATAGTCAAATAAGACCATTCTTTCCATTGGTGCCTGTGTCCTTTCTATTGCCCCTCTCAACTGGCAAAATAATAAATTATTTGGTTTATTCACAAAATCACAATTCCGGGTGAGCATACTATCATTTGCAGGAGATATAAACATGAGTAGGTCTTTAAAATCTGTCTTCAGTCTTGGACAGTCTTTCCACAGCTGAGGAGTGAAGTGGAGTCAGTGGGGAGGAAAAAGGATGATCTTCGTCTTGCCAGAGTCAGGGAGTCACCTGAAGCACCGTTTGCTCCCATTCTTTCCATGACATCCCTGCCAGTGATTTGGCGTACGATGATGGAGCTCTGTGCAAGCTCCCACCACGTGGATTGTGTACATGGGACCTCAGCTGGATCCACAGGGGACTGCTCATTATTGGAATCCCTATGGATTCCCTCTAGTTCTCGCAGGAAATGGATCCCTTTCTCCATGGCGTTCCACCTGCCTGGGTGCAGTATTAGATCTTCCTTGAAAGAACACCTTGTCCTCATGCTTGGCAAGAGTTTCTTTCAGGGGCTGAGAGTTTCTGTCCTCTTCCCAATCTCCTTGTCAATGCCCACATCCCGGGGCAGGGATCCCAGTTGCTTGGCTTCACTGCCACCTATTTTCGTACTATGGGCCACGATGTCCCAGCATGGGAGCAGCCGGGTCACCAGGGCAGCTGGAATGTTTTCCCATACCTTGCAGCTCACCTGGGGTTAGGGATTGATTGTCTCTGCCTCTTTCTCCTGTCCTGAGGGCCTTGCTTCCTCTTCACCCCTCATTAAGTGAGCTGGTTTTGTCACTGGGATAAGAAAACAGACAGGATCAGCAACAATACTAATGACAGGTGAACCAGGTTTGCCAAGATTATGTGTAGCCACTTTATTTTTATGTTGTAAATCAAAAAATGAGTTAAAAACTATCCTGTCTTGCTATGAAAGCTGTTGGGAATTTTCTTATTCATGCCTGTAAACAAAAGCATATAATACTATCTAGATTTTCTGTTTTAACACATGCCTCTACAGTGTGCTCAGGTTCTTAAAAGTCTTACGTATTTAATTTGTAATATATCGAAATTATGTCTTTTACTGCACAGCTCCAAGACCCTTGGTGTATGAAACTTATTCACTTGTTTGATTTTCAAGGCGTGAAGTTGGCAGTAGCACAGCAGTGAGAAAAAGTAAGATTCTCCCGATGTAATTCCATCATACTTAGATTCTGGGAAAAAATTGTTTTAAAATTATGCAATTCCAGATCATTCAAGTTTGAGTTTTAATTTGTATACTAAAAAGTCCAGCCAGAAACTCATGACCATGCATGACAATATTAATAGCCCATTTTTTATCTCCTACGTTATATATACCTTTTTGAAGAGAGTGTGGCACCTCACACAACTTTTCCAGAATTTAAATGGGCGGTGGGAATAGTCTACAAAATTCTCACTGGCATCTGGATTCCCTGGTGTTTGGCTGTGTAAGCCAACCAGTTTTTCAGCAGAGTGAATATTAATATGATACCTTATGGTATGTGAGATGTAACAGAGTAATTTATGGCTTCTTGCATAGGGATGGAGCTGCAAAGAAAGCTCCACACAGATGCTCTGGTGCCCCAACACAAAAGGTCAGGCAGGGCACAATGCTCAGACAAGGAGGCTGCTGGACTTCAAGCAGCAAATCCCCAGAACAAACAAGTGAAAAGCTGTCACTGAAAAAAAAAAAAGCCAGGTGGGGAGCAAAGTGATGCTTAATGGCAGTTTACTGAAAGAAGAAATTTAGCAAAAAAAAAAGTCAAAGAGTGAAGGAATGACAAGGGAAATGAGAACGAGGGGAGGAAATCAATCTCAACTAATCATTTCAGCAGCTAACAAGGTGTAATTGCAATGATGTGTAAAGTGACAGACAGTAAATATGTCTGGGCTGAAATGTGAACTTTATTGCATTCTGTTTTTTGCAGAATCATGTAACAGTCTGTGATTAAACATCATCTAGTCCAACTTTCTTGCCAGGTACGTCTCACAGAAGACCAAATTTCTCAGCGCTGGCCAAACTGATAATGAGCACTTTCAGTGAGGGGGCATCCACAGCTTCTCTGCAGCACCTGTCTGAGTGTCTCACCAGCCTCATCGTCGGAAAACTTTTCCTTTTATCCGATCTAAACCTACTCTCAGTTTGAAAGCACTGCCCCTTGTCCTGTGTCTGCAGACCTTCACAAAAAGTCTCTCTCCGTGTGTCTTACACCCTTTTTCCATATTCAAAGGCCACAATAATATCTCCCCAGAAACCTCCCTTCTCCAGGCTAGAAGATCCTACTTTTCACAAGAACCAGGGAATAAACTGAGATGGAAGACATCTCAGGGGATGAAATAATCCAGCAGCTCAGAGTAAGAATAACTCTGAAGTCAGATCAACCAGCTTAGGGCCATGCCTGTTTGAATTTTGAAAATGATGAGGAATTGAAACTCTTAAAGGAAGGTAACTCTGGATGGCTCCAACAGCCTGGGAAAGTCGAGGCTACCACTGCTTTCTGTCCCCTTGTAAAGCCAGGTTTCCTAGCAGGAGCTACACAACCTTTCAGAGCAGCCTTTTCCAGGGTATGAACAATCTCATTGGCAACACGTTTTTTTTCCATGTGTGAAATGAGAATTTCCTTTTTCCGGGCATGCCCAAAACAAGGCACAAGCTGCATTGTGCCTTCTGTTTCACATGCTGCCTGTTTGCCTTCGGGGCCAGGAGTATATCTGTTTTGATCACAGCTAATCTCTGGCCCTTTAGTACTTCATTTATTTAGTTAGTTATTTATTTTTGCTTTGCTATTCACTTGATGTCCTGTTGAGTCATTGAGTCATAAACAGAATATCCATCCATACAGCAGCACTGCGGTGATGAATAAATACGAGAGAAGATTGATTGCTTGCTAGACTCTTCCTAGGAACTGAGAAATCTATTAATTAATGCTGACCACAGCAGATGGAGGAAACATCCTACATGATGTCACTACAATGAAATATTGCAGATTTATGATTACAGCCAAGGCGCTGCTTTTGCAACCATAAGTGGAGTACAGGGAATCTTAAAAGACTGCACTGTGACTGCTGTCCACACTGGCTGAGGAAATGATGCTTTTACAGCAGAGCAGGTCTCGCTGCAGGTAAATCATGGCTTCACCTGTGTGCCAGCTACTAAAAAATCCCCCCAAAACCCAAATGAAAGTATTTGAAAAAAAAAGAACCAAACCCAAAGGAGTCCTTGCATGTGACATCAACTTGCTTCCTTTTCTTCCCAAATTCTGAAATCTGTTTACTTCCTAGCCAATCTTTTCCCTCAACCTGGTATGTAATTTATGGTTTTCTCATATCTAATAAGCTTAGAATTTGATTGCCTCTATTTAAAAGGTCAGAAACATGCTGTTAATTTCAGACTGAAACCCATCGTGTTGGGAACATCAATACTTTGACCTAACTTTTCTTAATAAAACCGAAACTTTAAAGCCTTATCAATGTATTTTGGAAGTGGAGAAAGTTTTATATCCATTAACAGGCAACAACATATTCACTGTCTGCTATGATATTACTAAAATGAACTAGAGTCTCTAGATCTCAGAAAAGTCTTCCTTGAAGTCAGTTTGTCTGCCAGTCCTTCAAGATTATTATTAATTTCTGTACATGAAATTATTCTCTTTTCTCTTTTCTCTTTTCTTTTCTTTTCTTTTCTTTTCTTTTCTTTTCTTTTCTTTTCTTTTCTTTTCTTTTCTTTTCTTTTTCCGAGTTTTAAAAGCAAAAGAATCTGGATATTAATAAACAATCTTCTTTAATATCAAGAGATACAGGGGTATCAGGGATGATAAGAGAGGCTGATCCTGCGGGGCCAAGCTCTTGTGTCAACAGGACATTTAAACTATTCACATTTAGTGCAAATGCATGAATTTTTACTGCTGAAGGAACATTTAATATTTTGAAACTGAGAAGGCAGCAAGGAAATGCATATCAATGCATGTAAGCTTAAAAATATTGGTGTCACCTTTGCACTACCCCGTCAGCCTCCCCACAAATGCTTCTGTGGATTTTCATATTCACTTTTCTGTGTTGAATTACACACGGGAAAAAACCAAACCCAAGCAAACGCACGGTCATCCTCTTCCCGTAATTAGTAGCCCAGGATTTTAATTAACTGATAAAAACGATTTCACTGAAAGTAATATCATGTGACTAAGATGACCAACACAGCACCACCGTGCAGCCTGAGCTGGACCATGGATTAGCCTGTTTTAAGCAGTGAATTTGCAGACAGGTGCTTTTGCATGCCACCCATTTCTCACCTGTGTAACCACGGCACATGTTGAGACTGTAAATGGAAGACTTACGGATTAGCAGATAATTTTTTTTTTAATTTAGAGTAATTTCTAGTATATCTGTGAGGGTGGGTTGCATGCTGTGTAAAACCAGTCAAACTATTTATCAATGCAACAGAAATGAAAGGAAGGATTTTCTGACAAACTCGAGACAAGTTTGCAGCATTGCTGGAGTGTGGAGGCTTCACCCCCGCCTGCTTAGCCCCCAGCTGCAGCACCCCTGTCTGTGCACTCTGTTTGCTGCTGTGCACTTGGATCAGTTTGTTCTTCGGAGCAGCATCCTGCAGGGCCTAAGAGGAAAGGTTTTCATGGTTTAAAGTCTCCTGATAACCTCCTGCTCCTGAATACTTCACATTTGCCACTTACTCTGTACTCAATCCCTTATTTCGAAGCTAATGACTTGGTGCTGAGCTGAAGTGACTGTCGGTGCTAATGCTGGAGAGGTTTTTGATTGGGGTCATTGATGCTGCGGAATGTGATTTACACTCAGATAACAATATCACTATCAAGTGTTCACGTTAGATGATGTGTAACTGCCGAGCAGGAGATTTCAGCATGATGCAGTCACTACAATGCTCTCAGCTGATCTGAATTCGGGTATGTGATACCCCACAGCTGCTTTTAGTGTCTCACCGTGGAACTGCATCTCTTATATCAACCATATGGCAGCTGTCCCAAAACCCTGCCTCTTCCTGTGGGGGTGTAATGCTGGTAAAATAAAGATTTTCTTTTTTTTTTTTAAATTAATCAAGGAACAGGATTGCAGCGCTGAGACAAAAAGCTTAGCCAAGTTATTTGGTGACCATCTGATTCTGATCAGTTGGTAGAGTAGCAGATCTATTGCAGAAGACAGCCTTCTTCTGACTGCCTTCTTCTGATGACCTTCACATTATGTGACAGCATAAAATTAAAGAACCTTCTCATGACTACAAGCCTTAGTGTATCTCTTCTTTAATTCATGTTTTTCCCAAGGAATATTCTGCACCTGAAGAATTAAAAAAAAAAAAAATCGTAATTTGAGCAGAGGGCTGTACTTTGTGAAAGATACGTTATGACCGAATAAATGTCTCTATACCATTCAAAAGTGAGTGCTGCTGTGTGTCCAGACAGAACACTGGTCATCTGTGGTGTGTGAGCAGCTCCTTTGGACAAGTCACAAACAGGTACGAGGACGTGCACGGATCACTGAGAAATCACGGGCTCAGAAGTGGCAGCGACACGCTGCCAGTCGGTGCTCGGAGCGGGTCTAACTCCTGTTTCTGCAGGGATTTGTACCTCAGTGGGCTGTGAATGAATGGTGTGGGTTTAAATCAGCTCCTGCCTGGTGCTCTGGCAGCAGGCAGTCGCGTTATTGAGGTGTCCAGCACCCCAATATCCACTCTTATTCACAAGTTCTTTAATAATGGCTGATTCGGTCTATTATAAAATGAATTATTTATTTAATGGACACAAAACTAACAGACATAAGACTTAAAACAGACTATTAATACACAGGGAGAAGACAAAATGGAATATTTGTATTATACAGGTGGAGTTAAAGGTACCATTAAATTTACAGCTAGCTAAGAAATAGTATAACTTAGGATTCAGTATCTCTTACCATCCAATCTTGATGGAGTACACATCGAAAAATCCTCTCTCTCAGTTCCCAGGGAAAGGGACCTGGAGTTGCATCTAAGGCTCCAGGGAGAAATCTTCTCACACCTTTCCGAGGAGTGTGTAAGAGACTCCTGCCTCTGTGATAATTGTGTGAGCTTTCATAGGCATAAGAACGGTGTCTTTTGGTCAAGAATATTTCTTTCGTCTCCTCCCACATTTGCTTTCCAGACTAAGATGTTGATTCTTAGCTGGGGGTAGGGGTCTGTCCTGTCCTGCTGTGAAGGGGGAGTTGGGGAGGATTCTTTCTGGTGGGATTTCTCGGTCCAACACAAAGCGCAAATGCGGCAACATTTTATCCAAGGACCGTTTGTTGATAAAGAAAGAAAAGTGACCCTGCTGAAGGGGGATAGCAAAGGGAGCAAAGAGGGGAAAAGAGAGATGGAGAGAGAACCAGAAATCAAGCTGGCAAAGCGGGGGCCACTTGCAGCCAGGCGAAGGCTCCCCGGGGACAGGGCTCCTCTCCATTTTCTGCCTCCTTAACACACGGCACGTGAAGCCCCTACCTCATGTGCAACACATGTTGAGGCATAAATAAAAACCAAACTGGTCCCTCTCACATCCTTAAAGCAAAAACACTGCTGTATAAGAAGACAGATGTATCAATCGCTGTGTTATGGTTCAAAGAGGTCTTGAAAAGTGACCTTAAATATAGATTATCACTGAAAAGTAAGCAATCCATAAAAAGAGCTTTGATAACTGTGTCGTGGTCTTTACGTGGCACCCGCCACATGTATCTAAAGTACTTGCAAAGCCAGCAAAATACAAAAAAAAAGCGCAGTGATAATCCTGCCTAGATTATCACGTGAGACAAGGAAGACAAAGGTGAAACTGCAGTGACCATCTGGTACTGCTCATCGTGACAGTACTGAATGACCTAACCAATTCTCTCCATCTCTACACCATATAAAGTCCCATATTCAGAAGGAAATGGTACTTCAGCGACATAAACAAAACGCATCTAGACCATAGATAACAACCAGTAGGGAACAGAATTAACAGTTTTCCTTTTTTTACTTCGCAGTCTTTTTTGGGCTGAAGCAAAATGTTATTTCACCTCTCACACCTGTCTGTGCAGCAGCAAACTTGTAGTTTCTCTTTCAGAGTAAGCTAAGAAGCAACTTCTCCCCCTCCTCTTTCTCTCCCTTTTCCTCTATTTCCTCCTTTTCTTGTACTTCTGCTTTAAAAGTGGAGAACTATTTAGAAGACAAAAAAAGGTGTCAGGGAACAAAACCCTTATCACTGCCTGCTTGAACTCTCATGCATAATAAATACGTATAATATTTTGTACTCAGCAATTACAAAAAGGGCTGTGATTATTCCATCAGGAGCCATTGACAAATTAACATAAAATGCCTTTAATGAAGAAAACTATTATATCCGAAGGTCTTTTGTTTGATTTCTATGATTATTGTCTCTTAACAACTCCAATCACTGACAGTGCACAACTATATTTACCTCTCCAGCTCCATTTAGTCTGAAACAGAAGTGAACAACCATCTCATATTACCCTTCAATCATTCTAATTGTTACGATTCATTCTTACTCTGTGGCAATAATGCAGGAAACAATTTGCCAAGAGACCCTGACAGCAGCCAAATTGTTCGTGTTTCCATACACACAACAGTTAAGTATGAGGATCTGCAGTCTCTTTTTTCCTGGACCTCGGCTGCATCTCACTCCAAATACCTTCCCTTTATAAACACAGACTCACATTATTTTTCTAACAGACTCACAAAGCAAAGCTGAATCTGAACGCCCTCCATGATTCTGCTTTGCAGCTAATTATAGCTAATTTCAAAAATTCCTAATACATTTTAGTTTACTTGGAAGTAAAGGCATCTAATTTGCATGGTCAAAATAGCTGATTTGTAAGCATGCAAGCACAGAAATTAAGAAACTCTTCCATGTCCTTTGCATGTATGTTTTAAATATTAACTCAGTAGGAAAAGCTAGGTCCACAAAAGAAGGTAAAAACACCCAGGAAAGGCTGAACTACGATCTGTATGAGTTCACAAATCAAAATGACGAAATATGATGTGCAGAGAGGAGAACGGGAGAGAAGACTCACATTAATGGGAAAACCTGAATTTCTGTGTATGAAAAAATTCCAAGTGACGTGTTAGAGGCAGTATTAGAGTAGTGTTCAACACACCTTCTGAGAAGAAATAATTTGCAATATAAAATCGTCACAACCCACCCATCGGAGAGCACAGATTATCTCCAGTCCTTAGATCCCCCTCGATCCTGCTGCGTGGATGGTCGGGGGCTGAGGCTGTGAGACAAAGGAAGCAAAAAAGGAAGAGGGAAAGGGGCGAGGGGGCCTGATCTGCTTCCTTTTCACAGCGAACCTGGTGCGGCCTCTGGTGTCACCTGGGCTTTTCACCATTTCCTTCACGCCTGCACAGCCCTTGGAGACCTCCAGGGAGTGAGGCCAGGGCAGGGAAAGGGGACCAAGCAGAGTCTCCAGGTGGGGCAGGGAGCTGGCTCGGCACACGCTGCCCCATCTCTGCAGGACCTTCCCTCCCAGTCACGTCTTTCCTGTCGTGACAGGCACAAGGAGAGGGAAGATGTGTGCTGATGTTGATGCCTTTAAAAGGTTTTAGCTTTTATATTTTGCAAATTCTGTATTCTCTGTATTCCTAGTGTGCAACTTTGAACTGTCTTGCAGCCTGTTAGCTGCTGTTCTCTCATGCTAAGATAGACATAACAAAGCCTCTCCGGGCTTGCTCTTCAAGGACACTCAGGCTGTCCTAGGCCCAAAATGTGTAAAGCAGCATCTTGAGAAGGGGGGCGAGTTGGGGGGGGGCGGTTACCTTATTACCTGAAGTTTAATTGGCGAATTTATGCTGATATGCAAATGGACCAAACCCGTAACAGTGGGAAGAACTCGTGACTCATCGTCCATCTTGGGGTCCATTCTGGAAATAGCCTCTGCCTCCCCAGGGTGTACCTTTGAAGGCCTTTTAAATAAATATCACCTTTATTCCCTTACCCTGTCTAGTCTCTGTTTCCAGGTTGGCCTTTTTAGGCATCAATGTCTTTACAAACAACAGAACAACCATCAGGGAGCAAGGCTAGATACCAGGGAACCAGAAACACCAATATTTCCCATAAACCCCGGGAATTTTGGGTGAGGTCCCAAAAGGTGAAAGAGTAGAAAACTTTCCAATCACATAATGCTCATGGATCAGGGCTGTAAGTTTAGAGATCATTTGGGCGTTAAACGCCTCCAAAACCCCAGGAAAATGGACTGAATAGGTAGCATTTGAATACTTGTTGTACTGGCTTTCTAAGACTCTGAACGTACCATGACTGCTGGAAAGAGTTTTAGAGAAAATGCCATGGGAGGGGAAAAATGTCTAGAGGAGAGTTGCATAAACATTTTGCCTGATTTTATTCGGCAGGAACGCATAATTTAGGCAAGGAAAGAAAGAAGCCAGAAGGACAGAATTTCAGTGCTGCTGTGAGCAGAAACCTGTGCCTCAGAAATGTGTTGCAGGGCATGCACCCGTTCAGCAACACTGGATTTGATTAACTGAACCCAACCAAATTACAATTAGGGCAGGAAACTAGATTTTGAGGTACAGTTTAAATAAGAATTACTGCTGAAGCTGCTCCCATTTTCAAATAACCCAATAAATAAAAAGAGGGTTAATGGTAGCAAAGATTTAATTTTAACAAGTGGACAGTTTGTAGGAAAACTGCTCGTTTACTGTAAGAATAGATAAAATAACAAGTTGCATAGAGTTGTTCCTTTGGATTGGTTTTTTTTTTAATTTAAGATAATATTTTTCATTTCAGAAAGGCAACCTTTGAGAGTTTCAGGAAATGAGTTGCTGAAGTAAACTAAGGAGCTTAAAGTTATTTAGTAATTTTCATTTCCAGATACATATTGCTTCTCTAATCTCATATCATGAACAACAGGGAAAAAACCAATACAACAAAGGACTCTGCATCTGAGGAGATGACTAACTCTTCCAGTAATCGTGTTAGGAGTCAACAGCATACAGTGATAAAACAAATGGCTGGAGGAAGGTGTCTTAAAAGTCAAGAAGAGAAAGAGAATTTGCACATTGCTTCACTCAAGATAAACTAGTCTTTGAAAAGAGTTGTTGAAACAGATAGGAAAAGATTTCGTGGTCCTATGAATTAAAACAAACAAGGAAGAAGGGGAGATGACCTGCTGTAGAGTGGCATTTAACAATGGAGTTACCCTTTAAAACAGGAGGCTCCAAAATCAATACCATGCTTTAATTTTCAGTGAGGAAGAGGTAATGAGGATGAGACTGTGGAATCACAGTCAAAGGTCTCAGTGCATTCAGTAAAAGGAACACAATAACCTCCATCCTCAAATTCTGAAAGAACTGATATGTGAAAACATGTTCCCATAATGAGGATTTGAAACAGGAGGCATTTCAGGGCAGATGAGAAACCACCATCCTGTCTAAGAATGTGTTTACCTATTTTTGTAAAAAACTCCTTAATAAGCTTATAACATGAATCATCACTGCTTTCCAGACTAATTATGTAAGAGAAGTATGTAGGAGTATTAAGGAGAAGATGTTCATGAAAAGTGATCTGACTGGAAAGAGAGGTTTTCATAGGAACATAGCAGTGGTGTCACAAGCACTGAATGCTTTTAAAATATTTTCCTTTTTCCCTTGGTCCTAAAAAAAGTACAAATGGAGGTGGTAGTGATCAATACACTATCCCCAAAAATGTGATGCTACTAATAATGTATACATTCCTCATAGGTTCTGCAAAAATAGCCCTGCACTAAATAACCGTAGAGACCAAGATTAAAAAAACCCATAAAATCAAATTCTTTACACAGACAGGTATCACAATTGCAAAACCACAAAACATCCCTTTTGGCTTGTTCCTTTGAATTATTTTATTACTAGACCAAGCCATTTTGTCACTGTACAGTTTATAGGCCTACATTACCAATTTATTTTTTATAAACACTTAATCTCAATTCCCACAAAGCACAATGCTTCTCTTTAATCAAATTATTCAGTCCTGAATTCCCCTGCAATTATGGAAATCCCCCACACGCCTTGGTTTGCTTCACCAAGAATGAACCATTAGTGAAAAGGAGCACTTGATTTCCAGCAGTTGCCACCACTGGATTGTATTCCTTTGCCTGACAGAGAAATACCTCTGCATCGTTTGCCACTAGATGTCTTTCATTATAAACGCCTACATTTTGTCCCCGTGAGACCTCACCACGGGCTGGGAAAACTCTGTGTGAGATCAGTCAGACTCTTAAATTACAATGAAAGTCAAACACAGCCCCGTTAAACTGGAGGGAAAAAAGAAACCATCCACTGGAAAAGAACCACACAAACCAAACCAGCACTGTCTGGTTCAAAACACGTGGGGATCCAAATTCAGAGTGTACTGCTGCAGGAGTCCTTGGTGTCTCGCTCTCTTCCGCAGGGTTTAAAATTAGAAATAGTGATTAGAATTGGTAAAATTAAAGGCAGTGGGCAAAAAATGAACTGCTTGGTAATAGAATTTTTCCAGTTAGCTTATAGCATTTACACAGGGCTGTAGTGATATCCTCCTATTTTTCAATACTTCCTTTCAGAAATGCCACAAGATACTTTGCAGAAGGTTTTTAAGCAATATTTGTGCTAGCCTTCAAAATGTAGTGCTCACCAACTTTTGAACGTAAAATTTATCATGAATTGAATTTTGCTGCAATGTTTATATATTTGTGAAGAATAAACCTACAGGTTTCTTGCTGTCAACAGAAGCTGTGGTCAGATCAGTAGATGTCATTCTCAGGCAGAGTGTTTGTTGCCAAAATTGTTTCTGAGGACCAAAATAAGTTGTCCCTGTAATGCCTTTTACCTCTCCCTGGAAAGCCAGATTTTATTCTCTTGAGAAATATGCTGAATAATTTACTTTATTTGTTTGTCCTCATGTGGAAGAGGTTACCGTGTTTGTATGAATAAATAGCTACTCATTATTTTTACTCCTGACAGTCCATCTATAAAAATGTGTGACCTACACCACATCCACTGGATCAGAGAGCTGTTGTTAGACCTCAGCTGGACTAAAAGGAAGCTCACAACCACATCATTTGCCTTTGCCTAATGCTTAAGCCACCATGGTTTTCGAACAACTTGTTTTGCAGGAATATTCTTTACCTGTCTCTACTAGGATATTAAACAAAAGAGATATAGACCTGTCTACTGATTCAAGAATTACAGAAGACTGAAATACCTTCATAAATTATTAGGCTTTAAAGGGTTTGAGTTTTATATGAATCTATAGCTGACCTAGTAAATAAATAAATATTACAAACCCCCCCTCGAAATACTAAGAGAAGAATTTGTAAGAAGGTGCCTTTCCAAAAACATATATCAGCCAAGCTCATACCATCTTGCCTCAAACACGAATTTCTAGACCCTGTATGGAAATAAGTGGATGAAAGTTAAGTATCTGTGATAAGCAGACGGATTAAACACTGTAATTATATATTTTAAATCTAGAAGTGATAAATATTTTAATTATCCGCCTTTGTCAAGCACAAGTACTTGTCTGAAAGTGTGATAAAAGTTTAACTTCTCAAGGAAGTGATTATAGTACGATCAAAACCAATCAATCAATCATGGCTACTGGCTAACACAGGCCATTTGATTCTCCCCCAAGAGCTGATTTGCAACCACAAACAGAATGAAGAGCTGCTGATGCAACAATATTCTCTCCAGGCAAGCACAAGTGATATATCATTCCCATTCAGAGGTGCATATTCAAATAAAAGAGCCCTACAGTTCACCACATCCATATCAGACCAGCAAAACCATTTCTTCAGAACTTGCTGAGACACTTCATGGGGAATTCTTCAAGTGTCAATACAAGTATTTTACTGAGTTATAAGTGACGCATGAGCCGCGATATTTTAAGAACTGGAAACACTGCGGTCTTTCATCCTACAACCTCAGTTCACCAAGTTCTATTTTTACCCCGCAGGAAACAAGTGCCTCAACTCCCTGGGAGTTCAGATTGCTGTACAGCAGTGTGCATTTCACAGCGTGGCAGAAAGAAGGTCAGGTTTTGTTTCCTGACTTTTTACATACTTGGTAACCCCATGCACCCAACNCTACCACCACTCTAACAGGGTGTCAGGTTGTATCTGACTTTGTCAGTGCTTCTCCTTATATTATTTCATTTGTTTCTAATTTTATTTTCCCATTAATTTAGATCCTGACTTGTGATCTCCCACTGGTTTGTTTTCAAACCAACACACCAACCTCGGCAGAATCTGAGCAAGTGACGCTCCCGGTCCTGTATTTTCTAAGGCAGTAAATTCCTTTACATATTTGTTCAGCTGATCCACAGTTATCTACCCATGGTGCCGTTTTTAAGTTTTCATTAGCATTCAGCTAGTTTTGCTGTTTTCCTATCAGATACTTCTTTGGTTTCAATAATAGCTGCAGTGCTGCAGGACAACGTTTTACGCCCTGCACTTTGATGCAGCCTGCACCATGCTGTTCTGTTCTGGAAATAAGAGTTTTCAAGGTGAGAAGCTGACTTTTCCTCGTGTCTGTGAGAGGGGCTGAGTTTCTTCTGTGATGAGCAGCTTGATGGGAGTCTGAATTACGATATGGCAATATTTAATACGCTACTGACGATGACCACTTCTTCAAAAGTGTTACAGGATCTCCCCACTACCTCCAGCAGATAAATAAATTTTGAGAAAAGCGGCACACAAAACTGTGTTTCTACCACAGTTTTTTGCCTACAGATGAAACTTCTCTAAGCCTCGCTGGGATTGAGCTAGTTCTGTGTGGTGCCGTGTTTTAGATTTGTGACCAAAACCATGCTGGTAACACAGTCATGTTTTAGTTATTTCAAGGCAGTGTTTGCACAGCATCAAACTCTGTTCCTCACTCTGCCTCCTAGTGAGTGGGTTGGGGGATGTGAAAGAGGTTGGGAGGGCACAGGCACGCGGCCTGAGTTAATTGATGTTGTTCACCTAACGCCATCTAATGTCACGCCCATCAATAAAGAGGGAAAAGAGGAGGTTTAGGGAGGTTAGCCATCTTTTCTTGGCAACTGTCAGGGCACTGGTCTGCTCATGAGAGGCTGCGAGTCACAGCCTGCAATTGCATCACTTGTTTATTTTATTTTTCTCTTATTCCACTTCTCCCTCGCTCACCGAACACTTTGTATTTTGATCCATCAGTTTCCTCGATTTTGTTCTTCCTTTTTTTTTCTTCATCTTGCCCGGGGAAGTGATGGAGTCACCGTCCCTGAAGCTGTTCACACAAAGGCGTGTGGATGTGGCAGCGGGGACCTGGTTTGGTGCTGAACGTGGTGCTTTGCCAACCTTAGTGAGTCTGTGATTCTACCCCACTGCAGGAGGAGCTGTGTAGGTGTAAGTGTTTGATTACCATGGTTAGCCACAGCTGCCAGTGGAATATGGAATATTACACCTTCTTCAGCAATTCAGTTCCTACTCAGATATGATTTTGTGAGCTCTGATTTAAAAAAAAGAAAAAAGAAATTACTAGACAATTACAATTTCAAATAGAATTGCAGAAGTCATGCTGGGCACAAGAGCTGTTAAAAATTCTGTGTATGTAGCTGTCAATGCCACTCTAATGTACAAAGTGTGCATGCAAAACTGGAATATGCTGAAATGCAATGTCAAATCTTGTGACTTAATCTGGTATTGAGAACTGAAAAGGAGGCAGTTCCTTAAAGTTTCCTTCTAATTGTAGTATTCCAACTCTCTTCATGGAATTTATTCCACGTTGGAAGGAGGTGGCCAATGTAATAACCCAATTCACAAATTAAAAAATTCATTTTACCCGTCAAAAGTCAGGAAATACTGTTTTATTAATCCACTGTTGCATTTGCAGATATCCAAGCTATCTGCACTTCCAGCACATAATTCAGCACATTACGAGCTCTTCATCATTGTTTTTCTTCAGATTTTATTATCTATCATAAATACCAGCTGTTAAGCCATTTTATGTAGTCTGCTGATGAACAGCTTCGATACAGAGACTAATTCAATCGAACATTTTCGTCTGTCTCCGGAATTCATAACCCAGCCCCGCGTTGCTGAGCAAACACGATCTTCACACTCAAACATTGGCTGCGGGGTATCGTCACCAGGCTGGATGGCAACTGAGCGGGGAGAGGAGTTAAAGGCGTGTTTTCAAAGCTTTGCTGCCCAAAGGTGCTCCCAACCCGCTGCCTGTCCCTCGAGGGGGTGACCTTTCTGTCAGAAGAATTTCCGACGCGTACGTTTCTCCCAGCGTGGGTTCCTCGGGTCCGTGGAGTTCTCTGCTGACTCACTCAACACCTTGTGATTCCGAGCCCTGGTGACACAGAGATAAATCGTCTTTTTGACATCATCCGGCTCCAAAGTTGTCACAAATCTACCACTACTACTTTATATGTTGCAGGTGAGGAAGGTACAGAATCAGGGAGTTTTCTTTAAAGAGGGATTTAGTAACTTCATGCTGTAGTTTAACAGCGGAAAACGCTAGAAAATAAAAAGTTGCCTTCTTTAGACTTGATTGCTTTGCTGCAGCTATAATTTGATACAAACTATTAACTACAACATCAGTTTCTAGTTTAACCACATTACCAGTGGGCTGCCTAATTATGGGAAGACTAAGTGGCTGGCAAAGCAAATTTTATAGAGAAGAAGCTGCCACTAGTAGAAGTTTTATGCTCTTTTGTGTTCCTAGTTAACACAAGAATGCTGAGATTTGAGACAGTGTTAGATACGTCAGTGTTTAGTGGCTTTTTTCCTTCCTTTTTTTATGCGTGAGTAGAAAGATACTTTGTTGAAACCATGTGTTATAAATAAATATAAATGAATAAAACATAAAGATAAATAAAAATCCATGACATGAACTTGGTACGCGTCTTCTTCATAAATATTGATTTGCACATTTATTTTTTAATCTGTCAGATTAAATCATTGATGAAGTTGAAGCCTCAACATGAACTCCGTTAAGGACGATCTAACCACACAAGCACTTTGTAGGGAGATACTTTTCTTTTTCAGAGGTGTGTGGAAAATGCTGGTTATTCTGGCAGTACAGTCTTGGTTTTGTCTGGCAAAGCAGAATGGAATTATGTACAGAAGTACACCTAAATCCTATTGCTACAGCTGAAGGGCATCACTCCCTTTAGTTTTGGTAGCATATCTTCAATAATGGAGGGTGACTTGGCGTTTTCAGAGCAGTGCTCCTTATGATGCATCTGAATTCTTAAAAAGAGAAAGAAAGAAAAAAAGGTACTTGTGGAAATTAGCCACAGTGAATAATTTGATTGAACTAAGCCTCAGTATTTTATCCTCATTATTCTGTATTTAGCCTATTAGAAGAACTTTGCCCTAGTTTGTTTCACAGGATCTTCCAAGCGATATTTAATTAAAAACTACTCATCTCTATCAGTGACAAGTCTTCTCAACTTTTAATTGAAATGTCATGCCAAGCCAGCTTTGGTTGAGTCAGGTTCAAGACCTGATAATGGAAGTTTTCAACTGGCATTAAAAATTCTAGTTTCTGGCTTTTCCTGCAACTTTCTCATTCTTCAACCCACAGCTCTATGTCTTGGTTTGTGCCAGTTAATATTTCTGAATTTCTGCCCTGATTTCTAGCCTGTGCACAAGGGATGTCTCTGTGGCCACCACTCCATCCTCTGTGGTCTGGTGGCTGCTCTACCACCGTGTAGACTGAGCCACAGCCACAACTGGAAAGTAAAATTTGCAGTGTCATCAGCAGATAGATGCTCTATAAAACCCAGTGTAGTTTTTTTAAAGTAAAACTTAATAATTTAATTTTTCTCTTAACCGAGATAAACCACAAATATCAGTAGAGGCAACTAGCTTTCATTTTAATTTACCTTCCTGAGGAGGTACAAGAGGTTGAGTATGTAGCTGTCAATGGTACTCTGGAAGACACTGTTGCCTTGAACCAGAAGAAAAACTTCTCCAAACAATGTTAAAGTGGTAAGGTAAAAAGCAGTTCTTCAGTGGAAGTTTCCAGGTGCACAAATACAGCTGTGCTCATGAGTGGCACAGGATTCCTGTAATTTTGGTAAGGCTAATTAGGATATCTAGCAGGACATCCAATTAGAGACCAGTTGCACCAGCAAGCCACCTTTGGGTCTGCTCCTTGGAGTTGCTCCATGGGCTTCTTTGCCCTATTTCTTGTTAACGTCTCCTAAGTTCTGGTGCAAAACAGAGTGTCCCTGTTAGAAATTCTTTTCTTGAAAACAAGACTGAGCAGAAGTTCAAGAGTGTGGCATAAGGTGTGAGAAAGGTGTTAGCTTATTGTTCTAAAATGTGAGAAAGGCAAGAAAAGCAATCAAAACAATACAACTCTATATTAAGAATCTACAAAGCTACAAATATATGAAAAAGCTGAAAATCTTTAGGCATCAACACCAGTACTTTCCTCATAAGGTGAAATAGTTTCAGGGCTGTTTCTCAATAACAGAACATTTGCCACTTGTGAGCAAGACAACAGTCCAAGTTCCAGAGCAACATCATGACCTTTAGACTTTGGACTTTTTTCCTACGATACTCAGATTTTTGATTGTTTCAATCATTCTTGAAAACAAAAGAAAAGAAAACCAAGAAACCCTCACATCCCTAATGGATCAGAAAATGTTTTGGCTCAGAGGACTGAATAATTTGGCTTTGGTTTTCCTTGACTTAGAATCATTAAGTTTGGAAAAGACCTTTAAGATCATCGTCAAGTCCAGCCATCAACCCAGCACCACCACCATGTCCACCAATAAACCATGTCCTCAAGGGCCACAAACACGTATTTTTTGAACTCTTTCAGGGATGGTGACTGGAACATTTCCAGCCCCATGCTGATCACAGCAATATCACACCAGCAAGGCTTGATAGTTTTAAGGTTTAAAGTCTCCATTAAACACCAGATTAACAAAGAAATGGATTTATCTGGGCAGGTTGCATAGGAGGTTTTAAAGTGGAATTCTGAATAAATAGGGCTGTTTCAATTAAAAAACAGTCCTCAGTTAAAGCAAAGACAAAACCAAGTAATTTAATCTATTTTCTCATTTTGATTTAAGACACTCATACATAACTAATGCCTTTTTTTTTTGTGAATAAATAAATTAATCTTAAATCTGAGGATGTATTCCTTTATACTGCCTTTAACAAAGACGATTGTTTTACAGAAACAAGGTAGTTTATCCTCTCAAAGGACTGTATGGAGTCTGTCTGCATAGAGTACATTATACAAATTCACCTAATTAACTAAATTAATTCAAAATATACACTTAGAAGGGTTAAACTGAGATTGGGACATACCTGTGTTATAAATTATACTGACATGAATAGCAGAATATCCCTGAGAAAAAGAGCTAATGTAAAAAACAGCATTAAGAAAGAAAACAGAGGTATAAGGAAGGTGAATCCCCACTGTTAAAAACACGCTAGCAACAATTGGATCTAAGAAATTTATTTTCCACATAAGTGCACCTACAGGTCAAGTTCCTGTTCCTTTTAATTTTCAGAGCTAGAGAGTATTTGGGGTTTGATTTGGTCGGGGCTGGAGCAGTGCTAAGTAGAGCTGCTCTAAAGGAAAAAAGAATTACAAAGTAGAAGGAAGGCTGATACTAAAGTTTAGTTAGAAGAGTTATTTTTAAGAGGGAACTTCAGGATCTCAGCACCACGAGTGAATGAAGTGGAGAAGAATTCTCCAAGAGGGACGCAGGAGGAGTGGAATGGCCAGGGATACTCATGGACACAGAGTGACAGATGATGACTTTGAGTATTCCTGGCTCCCATCCATCAGGTCCATAAACATAATAGCTAAAGCTTTAAAGCAGATTGACTACTTGTCAGATAATCTAGGAAAGAACTGGTGACGATGCATACATCTGAATTCTGGATGGATTCAGCCTTTACAGTGCTGCTGCCTCTAATGTCTAAGACCAAAAGTAGTGGAAGTGTGGTACTGTTCACTTTATAAGGATATTCAGTGTCTCACTTCTGTGAGGGAATTTTCTTGAACAAAACATCATCTGTGCATGAATTTAAGCTCTGAGATTCCACTTTCTCCCCGCAAAACATGTCAAACGTCACTGGACTTAACAATGAATCGGAGCTTGAAATCTGAGATCATGGATTTTCCTATGATTGCCTTCCAACCTCATTATAATCTCTCTCGTTTGAAGTATTGAACACAATGAGTTCTGACGCATCAGGCAGCTAATTTTTTGGCCAGAGGTGGTTATCTTTTCATTTTTATTCCAGCTGAGGTACAGAGCTATAATACTTTCATTTTTTTAGACGGATTCCAATGGATTTGAGTGCAAACACTTGAGATATAACTGAGGCTATAACTGCCTGTCTATCCCACTCCATGATGGAAGAAAAACTTTTGCTATCTCCTCAACAATGCTGTTTTCAGCCTGACAGGATAAACTGTGAATTGCCAGTTTTCAAACCTTGTTTCTAAAAATAAATCAAAGATCTTTCTAACCTGAGAAGCCTGTGCTATGGTCCCTGACAATACATCCAATTATTGAACATTTTTCTTGTCTGCAATATGTCTGAGAAAAATTTCATGGCATTTAATGCATTTTGATTATGTTTTCATTCATATTTTAAATACAGCTTTAAATGTGCTTTTGTTGAAGGTATCTTTTAAAATTAATATCATGGCCACAGCATTTGAAATTGCAGCAGAGCACAAATCCCACACGTGCCTGCTGAATCTACTTTGCAATTAAGATATTTCATGGCTGGTTTTGCTCATCCCCTCTTAGCACACAGACTAACAAGGCAGGTAAGAAGTGTTTTATAAAACTCACATGTGTCTGTAAACTGGACCAGTTATTCTACAATTACGGTTTATGTCTCCTGAAGAAATGTAACCCCTGTGGAAAATAATATTTTCTGTAGTGCTCCTTACCTTAGGATCTTGAAGGGCTTTTGTGGTGGTTTGACCCTGGCTGGAGGCCAACAAAGCCCTTCCATCCCTCCCCTCCACAGCAGGACCACACAGAGAAAATGTAACAAAAGGCTCATGACATAAGGATTGTGAGAGATCACAAACCCATCACCCGTCACAGGCAAAAGAGACTAGACTTGACAAAATTAACTGAAGTCATTACCAACCAAAATCAGAGCAGGATAACGAGTAGAAAAACAAATCCTAAAACACCTTCCCCCCACCTCTCCTTCCTTCTCAGGCTTTATTGCTAATTTTCTACCTTCTTCCCTCCAGTGCCACAGGGAGACAGGGAATGGGGGTCAGTTCATCACAGGCTGTTTCTGCTGCTGCTCAGGGAGAGCAGTCGGAGTCCTTCCCCTGCTCCAGCGTGGGATCCCTCCCGTGGGGGGCAGTTCTCCATGGACTTCTCCAGTGGGAGTCCTTCCCACGGGCTGCAGCTCGTCACCAGCTGCTCCGGCATCCCTTCCCAGGGGGTGCAGTCAGTGCTTCGGGCACATCCTGCTCCAGCCTGAGTTCCCCACGGGGCCACGAGTCCTGCCAGCAAACCTGCTCCAGCGTGGGCTCCTCTCCCCGCGGGTCTGCGGGTCCCTGCCGGGAGCTGCTCCAGCACGGGCTGCCCGCAGGGCCACGGCCTCCTTTGAGCATCTCCTGCTCCGCTGGGGCTTCTCCAGGGGCTGCAGGTGCAGAATTCCTCTGAGACAGCTACTGAGAAAAATGAATAAATATGTCTTCCAGACAGCCTTCTCGTGTGCTGTTTTGTGCGAGGTGTGTCCTAAAGGATCTGTAACACACAGCACTGAAGTGTGCATGCAGAAGCTTCACCCTGAAGGGCCAACAACGCTTAAATGAGGTCCTAAATTACACGAGGAGCCTTTCAGTGCCTAAGGAGCTCAGAAAGGAAAAGAGAAAGAAAAAGAGAAAGAGAAAGAGAAAGAGAAAGAGAAAGAGAAAGAGAAAGAGAAAGAGAAAGAGAAAGAGAAAGAGAAAGAGAAAGAGAAAGAGAAAGAGAAAGAGAAAGAGAAAGAGAAAGAGAAAGAGAAAGAGAAAGAGAAAGAGAAAGAGAAAGAGAAAGAGAAAGAGAAAGAGAAAGAGAAAGAGAAAGAGAAAGAAAAAGAAAAAGAGAAAGAAAAAGAAAAAAGAGAAAAAGAAAAAGAAAAAGGGAACAGTAAGGATGCCTTTACATAATTGGCAGAAGCCATGTGTTGGCAGCTCTGGTTTTCAGGGAGCTGGAAGTCCCTAAGGACTTCAGCTTCACAGATATCTGCTGTGGTGGTGGGCCACAGGAAATTCAGGACATTTCGGGAGTGTATTGATGCAACTTCCCGACACAAGTGGTCAAGGAGACAATGAATGGAAGTGCTTTGGTGGATCTCATAACTGAGGAAGAGCTGTTTGGGATGTGAAGCTTAGTGATGGTTTTGCCTGGAGTGGCCATGGGATCATGACAGTCAGGACACTGAGAGTAGGAAAGTGGGGAAAAGTGAAATTACAGCCCTGGATGTCAGGATAGCAGCATTTGGCCTGCTGAGTGACTTTCTTAGAAGATGAAGAGAATAAGTCTGTAAATATCTTCCAGGCATAAGGTATACAAGAAGGTGATTGGAAGTAGCCAGCGTGGATTTATGAAACTCAAGTCTGGCCGAAATATTTCCTTTCAGCTCTAATTTTGTCTTCTACTTGGCGAGAACAGGAATTTAAGAAATAGCTTGAACTTGAACTTATTGAACAACCAGTGTCAATAAGAATTGCACAGGTCAGAATTTCCCAGCCCGAGAACAACAGGAAAAGGTAAAAAAAAAGGTCGAAAGATTTTAAGCTGGAAAGACTTAAGTCAGTTACCACTACAAATGTAGAACTTACATTTTAAGTAGAGGTTAAATGATACAGGTATTTTCCAATTCTGCCAGTTTCACTGTCCGTGCCTTGGTATGTAGAGTGGCTTTATCCATTAAATCCTGAATGTACTTTATACATCTTAGCAGACCTTTTGCTTCTAAGACTTGTCCATTCACATGACAACAGAAGCACACAAGGTGGCAGCAGGCACCTGCGGAGGTACAGAACTAGCATGACTTCCAAATTTTAATCAATTCCCAGGAATTTAAATACAATTTCTAAAAAAAACCAAAAAAAACCAAAAACACCAAAACAAACCCAGACCCCAAAAAGAACAATTCAAAAAGGAAAAAAAACACAAAAGTGGAACCATGGCCTTTACCACAATGCAGGGCACTCTAATTTGTTAATACCATCTGGACTTTTAATTTGCTAATATTGTCTGGATTTTTTCATTGACGAATTTGAGGATTTATCCGTATCAAATTGTTATGTTGGCTACAGGCCTCTTATCCAAAGGCCCAAGTGTATTAGAAAACTGGTTCATTTTCAGTTTTATCTTGGAGACACTAAGGTTTTTAAACTTCTAAAGAGACATACTTATGACAAGCTTCTACTGGAATTCTCAACGTGCAGCCTTGCACTTCAGAAAAGTGTATGAGATATTGTCCTGCAGTTTCAGAAGCATAAATACCTCTTCAGGCCTTTAAAAAAATATTTTATTGTTATTTAAACGAAATTGTGAAAAAAATTGAAAATACCATGTGTGCTTTCAGTACTGGGGGTACGCTGGGGTTTTTTGTTTGTTTCTTAAGTCATTAGTAAAAATATATGTGGGAAGTACTAGCAGGAATGTATTAAGAAAATGTTAATTTAAGTCATTCTAATACCTGTTTGGCAGATTTAAGTGGCTTTAAATTCAGAATATTATTTCTTTCACTGATGAATGCGTTGACTTTGGGTATGGTGTGTTGTGTCTCTTTATGGATGATAAAGAGAATTGCTGGAATGGCCACCCATGCCATAGCCAGACAAAACCACTTGTCTGAAATAAATTTTGAAATAAAGGCAACAATTCATTCTTTAGAAACAAGAACCTCTCCTGAGACTCTTTGGAAGCTTGTGATTGGAAGGAGATGAATTAATTGGCTTTTCACTTGGGTTTTGCCGTAGTGTTCTGAAGCAGAATTTGGTGAGCACGGACAGAACTTGCCAGCTGCGATCTAGAAGGCTAGAAGGTTCTAGAAGGAGCTTGAGCCAACAAAAATCAAAGTGAATTACCTTACTGTTGGTTCAAGACTGATTCAAACTGTGGGAACAAACCGTGGGCAAGAGAACGCCTTGCAGATGTGTTCTGCTTATCCAGCTGTATTGACCAGGGCTAAATGGGTCCTGCTGGCACAAACAGCACACATCTGGACACCAGGTGTCAGGCCGAGATATTCTGAGCTGGAAGGGACCCACAAGGACCATCAAGTCCAACTTTTGACTTAATGGCCCATACAGGGATCAAGCCCACGACCCCATAATTATCACCATGCCCTGACCTGTAAGAACCTTCACTGTAGGATGGGGTCCCAAGTGCCTCTCTTCCCACTTATGCCCATGGCACTCAGAACGAAATACATATTCCAGCAAACATCCCACATGCAGTCTAGTAGTTGTTAAATTGCTGCCACTTGACTCATAAAAATGCTCTTTGAGCTTCTTAGTCTCTAGTGATGTAACGATGAATGCATGCCTTCTGCTGTGCAACACAAGGTATTAAAGATCCAATAATAATTGGAAGACTTTCTTTTTTAAAAGTAGTTGCTTTAGGCAGTAAGGGTAGTGCATAATTTCCCTTTATAGAGGTTGTTAATGCAGCTTAGGACCTACACTGTGCTGACTCGTTTTCTTGCACTCAGTGGACAGTACAGAAGAAAAAGGAACACTGCTTTGTGTTTTAAAGATTTTACCTCAACATCTCTGCAACTAGAAAGTGCTATTCCCACAGTATCTGGGGGACTAACTTCCTCAGGGGAGCCTAAACACTTGACACCATCAGGATGGAGAATGATCTGCTTTGTGGGTGGCTTTGCTCTATCTAATGATTAAATTTGGGATTGAACAGTTTTAAATTTGAAATAGATCATTTGCTATTGAAGCTTGTATTTTACATCCCATTGATCAGGTTGTACGCTGTGGACAGGGTACTGCTCATTCGGGTAGCTCAGAATCCTCCGCCCTCCTCTGCCTATCACACGGGAAATTAAAAACAATTAATATTAATTAAGTTTTGGTCAGCCTTTAAGTGTCAGCAGTCAGATTAGATGATTATTGTAGGTCCCTTCCAGCTGAACTGGTCTATTCTATTCCTCCCTGTTAACGAACTGCTTTAAACACAGACGACCAGTGGAAGCTAAGCCTCTGTGAATAAAATGGATCGAACCCAGAAAGGTTCAAAAGATACCCAAAAGACCTGATTGAAACCAAATGTGGTTAGACTTTGGTGCCAAAAACTTGATATATTTTATTTAACAGTAAAAGAGGCAAAGAGGAGAGGAGAGGAGAGGAGAGGAGAGGAGAGGAAGAACGAAAGAAGAAAGGAAGGAAGAAAGGAAGAAAGGAAAAGAAAGAAAGAAAGAAAGAAAGAAAGAAAGAAAGAAAGAAAGAAAGAAAGAAATAGAAATAGGTGTGCGTGGGGGGACAAGGAGAGAGTGACAGGGGTTAGGTAGGAACATATCACCCTTCCAAGGGTCCCAATGATGACTTGTGGCTCCCCTCCATCCGATCTTCTTGGTGGTGAGGGGCCCTCATTGCCCTGCGGTTTTCCAAACTATTCCTTCCTCATTACTGAGAGTCTCTGTAGGTATAAGGTCTTTCACGGTCAGAGGTCCAAGGGCCAGACTACACAAACAGGTGGGGAATGTCTGAAAGTGTGGTGGATGCTAAATAAAAGTTCCTGACCTTGAGAGATACTTGCTAATCTCAATACCAGAATGATAAATCTATTTTTGACAAAATCAGGTAAAATGGTCCACAGTTAGGCAGTTTTACAGGTATTAATTTAGCAATTGTTGGGATAAAATTTTATTTCAGAAAACATAAAAATATTGTAAACTGGAAAAAAAAAAATTGAACACAAGAAGAGATTCGTGTTTGATGTTTAGACCTCGATACACTCCATGTGAAACGCTGACCTCGAGTGGGAACCAGAGCTGAGGGGCTGACCCGTGGGCCAGGGCTCAGACACCCTGGGTGGTCAGAGTGAATTTCCTGTTCCCCTGGGACTGGGGTGTGTATCCGAACTGGAATGGAGGGCAGACCTTGGCTTGTGTGAATGTGAAGTGTGCAAGTTTCTAAGAGGATAAAACTTAGGGTGTGAATTACTATCCATTTGCTGTTCCTACCCTGTTTAGTTAACACAGTTCAGGTACATCACTGAGGAATATTTTTCTCAAGCAGCTATCCCGCCTCAGATTCCTTTGCAATACTTCGTATTAAAAAAAAAAAAACAAACCCAAACCAACATTAGATTAATTAAAAGATGGATCTACATTCTGTAGGAGACAAATATAAACTGATACATGAAAGGCTTATATTTAAATGTTGACAAACAAGTTGTTCCTATTGCATGACTTGAGTCCCTTATATAACCAAAATACAGCAGAAATGGAAATATGTTCTGTTGTATGTATGATAAGCATTCATCCATCTGTTCATTCTTCTTCCTTAACAATGTTCTTTCTTCCCAGGCTAAACAGCAACAACGTAAGAGTGGTTAAGCAATGGAAATTAATAATGCTGCTGCTGTATTCCCCAAAATAGAATTTCAGAGGCAGCAGGACAAGTCACCTATCACTTTCATCATCTACTTGTAAAGATCTGTTCACTCATTAATGAAGCTTCATCAGTTAAAATGCAATCCTGAGCAACAATAATGGGTTACATACATATATATCTGTGTACATTTATATACATACATACATATATATATATATACACCAGATCACAGTAATCCTGTGGGGAAATATGAATACATAGGATCATGTGATTTATCAAGTGACTCTGAAATGTCAGGTCTAGGCCTGATAAATGACCAAACCTGTCCTCATTCTGGAGGGAGTCTGACAAATTTCACAGCCAGCTCGCTGTTGGGGTTTGGGAGTTGTTTCTTTTTTTTTCTTTTCTTTTTTTCTTCTTTTCGTCTTTCTTCTTTTCCTCTTGAGGAATTTTTCCCCATACTAAAGGATAATTGCCAGGTACTTAAGGGGGACAAAAGGTCTGGCCGAAGCAGGGAGGAGACTTCTCAACTGCCCTGTTACCTGGGCAAAGGCTAGTTTTTTTTT